>JAFIDM010069783.1:0-27905 GCA_023159025.1 Thereuonema tuberculata
CGGTAAATCGCTACTGACTTCATACTTCCAATATCTAAATGGAATTCCAACTTTTGGTCCGCTTAGTTGAATAAACCTGTCTTCTTTTCGGATCAGCTTTCCTAATAAATATACACGGAGTCTTCTAAACTATGAATCTTCAGTTTGACTTTAGATCAATGCTTCGCTCGCCATTCGTTTGGTGCTTGTGCTTCTAAGTAATGGAATCGTCCACTATCTTCCCTTTAGTATTGTGCGCTCACCTGACTTTTAAACGCACGGGACGTAATCAACTTTAGAACCATTAGATTAAACATTCCTATGATATTTAGACTCTGGACTTGAGTCTAATTCCATCGAGACGAGTCCGTCCCATTACAGACTCTCGAATAACTTTGACTGACATTACCCATCTGACTTAACAGCTCGACTTCACTGACGATCGCTGTTCGACAGAAATCTGCCTTCAGCCTTACACATTTCACACTTTCACACAACCTCTCGATCGAGGCTATCAGTTCTAATATATCACGTCACTTCTCGTAACGCAATGCACTCATTTGCATATTCAAAATATCTCCTTGAGTCTCTCACTCAAGGGAAAAAAAAAAAACTTAAATAAATTTCTTTTCAAGCCTCTATTACATTAAACAATAAAACTATAACTATTTAAATTATTTTATGGGGAAATAATTTAATACCTCAACAAATATTACCAGAATTGTATATTACAGTAATCTAATACTGTTGATAACTATTAAATAGACTAGCAATAATTTTTTATTCGTCATCTTCCTTTTTGTTTTATGTTTTTGGTTTTGCATATTTCTACTGGCACGCCACATTCGTATCATATATATATAATTCTGTTTTTAATAATTAAAAAAAAGTAACAGTAACTCGAGGTTTTCATCTTTGAATTGTAAAACTTCCTTTTTTAGTTTATACAGTATTTTTATTTTAATCTTTGGAACTACACAGCCACCCAATGAGGGGTTTGCAGTCCGTATTAATTCAAATTTATTTTATTAAATTTTATTTAGGTAACATAATTTGTAGTATAAAGTTTCGTGAGGAATAGTCTCGAACGAATTTGAAATAGGTCAATTCGTAAATATCACTAATTGAAAAGCGAAAATTTTAAGCATGGGGAAGGTTACCCCAGAAAGAATGTATCAGAAGATAACGAAATTATTGAGAGAATTGTAGTATCACTTCCCATCACCAGATTTAAGGAAGGACACTTTGTACTAACGTCAGCCACTAAAGTATAGATGATTTACAAAAAGAAAATTGAGCTTAAAAAACCCCAACATATTTTCAATATGAAATAAAGAAAAATGTTTTAGATATTTCCTTCTAAGCAACTTAAGCTATTGCTTGTATGATCCATGCGTCAGCTATCTTTCTTGATAAAATATGAGAGGAATTGTTAAAATTTAACTTCTTAAATTTTTATATACACTCAAGTACCAAAAAAACTGAGTCCGTCACTTTCCATTCGAATATATGGCACCAAACTCCGGCATTAAAGGATTATTTACAGAAATTGAAGTACATTTAAACTCAGATATCCTGTAATCCTTTGTTTTTTATTTTATTGACGATGACAGCACATCACGATTTAAGCGACTTTGAACGAGGTATGATAGCAGGCGCCAGATATAGTACAATGCTGTATAGGCTACAGAAATCAACAGCCCACTCAGGTCCAATTGATGACTCGGCTGTAAAGAGCTCTGCATCTTATCTGGGCTCTGAACATCACCTCTGGACGCAAAACTACTGAAACATTCAGCCTGGTCCAACGAGCAGCAATGCAGCTATTTCTGGTAGATGGAAGATTATTAGTGTATGGAATCCCTGGAGGCAATGGATTCGTATGCCGCCTAGTGGTTTGGCTATGGTGTGGTTGTTTCCCGGTGCCACGCATTAGGATCTCTGATACATAGGATTTAAAACAGATAGTCGACATAGAATAGTCATTAAAATAAAGCCTTAAGCTTATAAATCAAATGTCCATACCTTCATAGTTAGAAAAATACTTTCTAATAATACAAAATTTTGGCACCACTATTGATTACATATGGTAATGTAGTCTCAAGAATCAAGATTTAGGCAAAATTACAGTAGCCGAGATGCGAATTATAATGAAAAGCAATTTATTACAATAGAAATAAGGAAATATTACAGAATTAAGAGATCACCTCATAACAGTGGCGGCTCGTGGCTGTGAAGTTATAAATATATATATTATAATATATATTACAATAAAAAATATTATAATAACTTCCTTCTTATCTTCGTCTTTCCAACGTGAAAATGATGTTTCTAATGAAACACACTATCATAAACAGGATTCATATTTAAAACAGCTTAGGACTACGAAACAAGCCACTGGAAGAAGAGAACATCGTTCTCTGTTACTTCAACTTCACCCGTACAGCAGCGTACAGCACTCTTCATCGGGTGACGTCAGGATTGTTATAGCAACCAACGCCTCGGTTTTCGAGCTAACCTCCGCCTCTGAGGTTGAGAAACTTGAAGTGAAGCCTACTTCACTTGGTCGTTCGCTGTGGTCAGAATCGCACGGCGCTCGGTGCCAGAACTCGACGGCGCGGGACTTACAAAATACAAAAATACGTTTCTATTAAAACCAAGATAAGTGATAAGGAAAATAAATTTTTCCTTATAATAATTGTTATATTATAAATAAATAATATTATTTCATTACAAATAATTGGTAAAGTGCCACTTCACCTACTTCCTCTGAATAGCCGCCACTGCCTCATAATGGAATGTATATCAAATTACACAACAATGTATGCATTAATGATTGACCGGTCGACGGTAAATAACCTTTATTTCAGATTATTTGCAACGTTCACGTCATTCATTCACTAAGACTGAAGAGGACTTAGCAGAATAATCCGCCACTGCACAGATCCTCAGTCACCAAATTGTAACTGGTAGAGCATCTCTTTAATTTTTGCATCACGACTTGGCCCGATCCTTCGCTAAATTTGAGCCAAATATAACACACATGAATAACGTTCAACGTGTTTTCGGTGCCGAGATTCCACCACCAGCGAATATTATTGAATTACTGTTGAGGATGGTGGTGTATAATATTTACACAATAGAGGGCCTATGGAATCCGTGCGACATCGTTTGGTGTAGCAATCCCATTGAACGTGATATTAGACAGTTGTCTCAGGTTTCCTGGTACTTCAGCGTACTTAATACTTGCAATACTCACTTATAAATCAAGCTTAAATGAAACTAGAAGTATAGTTCTAGTTTCATAAATTCATAAAATTTTTTCTTGCTATTCTAATAATATCTAGTATAACTAAGTTATAATATAAATAAGTTGTATTAAAGAGGACAACCAAGTAAACGCTGGATGGACACCGTGAAAGAAGTCTTGTGAGAGATGAGACGGCGATATGAGTTGTTATTTATTAGTGTAGAATGGAAGAGAAGAATTTGCTGCAGCGACCCCACATGAGAACCAGAGTCAAGAACGAAGAAGAAGAATATCACATAAGATTAAGTACTCAACACCATTATAAGTCACTCTCACTCAAAAATTATAAATAAGATAATAATATAATCAATATCCTATAATAATATTATAACATAAAAATTCTAAAATCTAGTCATGATTCTAAGAAGCACTAAGCATTCCGTTTAGTCTCCAAAGGACATTTTTGTTAAACATTTACTACAATTGTGTAACGTTGTCACCAATAATTTCCAATATCTATTATAGAAACAGGTAATTTGTTATCTTGTGGGCCCGGTAGTCGAGTGGCCAAGGCGCTCGGCTGCGGGTTGGAGGTCGCAGGTTCGGAGGAGACGGGAATTTTTCCTCGCTGCATTCTCCTCCAAACGGTTCCTAGGGCCTACCCAGCCCTCTGTGGAATGGGTACCGGGTTTCTTTCCCGGGAGTTAAAGGCGGGCGAGCGTCGGGCTGACCTCCCGACATCAACCTAGTCCCGTTCGTCAAGTACCACCGAGACTACCGTGAGCTCTTGGGCCTGCATCGGTCTGTCGTGGCATCCTTTAATTTTTTAAATTTTAATTTGTTATCTTAATTGCTGTGATTATGCTAAATAATCCATGTTATAATTAAACTGTTTCTTTTAAAACCAATGTCGACTGAAAGATGATTCAGATAAGATTTTGTATGAATCGATAGGTTGACCTGAAATTTTCGGGTGAAAATGCTAATTATTTTGGTATTCCATAGTACTAATAAATTAAATGATTAAGTTTCTTCGCTATCAATTTTTTTTAATATGTTTAAACATTTTATATCAAATTCCTTCACGATCTTTAAAAAAAGAAAATTGTTTAACTAATTAGCTAGCTTTGGGCATGATTTCTGTAATGCGAAGAAAATTGTAGACATCTTATAGAATAAGAATAAATGAAAAAAATAAATAATTGTATTTCCGTATTAAGCTGCCTACCACCAACTGTAAACAGGTAAAAGAATAGGCTGAATACGAGTCAAACGAGGATCTAAACGCATAACATTCTATCTTTCTCTTGACGATTCCATAACAACTATAAACTATTCTAAATGAAACTTGAAAATAACAGGGAAAGCATATGATTGTATCTCTGATAGCTAACTACATTATTTCTTTTCACTTATGTTGAAATTTTATACTTTTTGGTAGGAATGTAATTCTTTGAAATTCCAGCTGTCTTTGGAGTTGTATTCCATGATAACATGCTGACATATTTGATGTCTTTTTAGCGGTCCCTAGAATACAGCTTGCCTGTAAAACATAGGGAACCGCTCTTGCTTTTATGCGTGCTAGATATCACACTCTGATTGCTGGATGTCACACACTGTAGTGGCCAAACGGTTAGAGATATTAGAATGAAACCTTCACCATTGTGTTCAGCATCAAAAAGTAGGTGACCAAGTCCAAAAAAAACATCAGACCTTTAGGACCAAACCGAAAGTTGGGGGATCAAATGTCGTCGCGTTCGCTAAAATTTTATTTATACAATTTTATATATAAAATTGTATATATTATGGGGCCGTTTTGTTTTTGACGCTGTCAAAAAGAATTAATTATCTAGTTTTGTAATTGATATTTCGAATAATACTCAACATTCCATCTTTCGAAATAATTTACGCATTTCGAATTACTATCAATATTTTATCCAACAATATTCAAAACATTAATCTTTGTATCAGTTGTTGAATGGAAGTTTTTTATGTAATGCTATTTTCAATAAGAAGATTTTCTAATACGTTTCCCAAAGACTGGAACCATTCCTTCCTAATGTTGGAATTATATATTTCTTACCAGCTACACAGAAGAATATTATCAGAATTATAATAAGAATCATGTAAAACATTTGATAAACATTACAACAGATAGTATTTCTAACTATTCCTCCTCATCTATCTTTTTTTATTCTGTTTATAGCTCTCACTTTATAGGTCTTGCCTTACTTCTGTAATATATTTGTAATTTGTTTTAATTATTAATAAAAACGATTGAACTTCGCCCTTGTTGTATACTATTTATACGTTGTAGCTAATGTTTTTTATTCTTGGGTACTACAATTCCCTACTGCTTGATAACAATCATTATCAGCTGGAATTTCTTTTATTAAATCTTACACACAGCAGAAATCCAAGAATTAACTTTATTATTAAAAAAATAATTTCAATCATTCAAGAAGGTAATAAATACAACCACAATTTAAGAACCCAAATTTCAAGAATTGATAATATTTCTCAAGAAGGTGGAAGGCGTTGTCTTAAAAAATAGATATCTGTCACATCATTACGCATTCATTGAGAGGCATTTTAGCATTCCTTCGCATAACCGGTTTTAAGATAGAAGGCTTCATTGTATCTTAAACTTTTCAAAATTCGAATTTTTAGAAAAATAAAATTTAGCTTTATGAATCCTCTATCTTTTAAGTATTAACTGTGAGGTTAGACAAGCAATTTTATTCTCTTTCCAGTTTTCTTCAAAAAGATTACGCACGCCAAGAACCAGTAAGATGTACTGTTAGAACTGCACGTTACAGTGAACTCCTTGTCATCATTTGAATCCTGACTTGCAAGAAAAAAATTAATTTGAGACCACTGTTTTATACAAGATGGAGTAATGCGCATAATGGTCGCCAAGTGACGAAAGTGGTCCTTGCCACTTTCACGAATGATCACCTAATCACCAGAGGTTTTCCAGATGCTTGGCCAGCACGATCTCCGGACTTAAATGCAACTGACGTCTGGTTCTGGGGTATCTCAAAGACTGAGCCTATCAGGAATGCGTATGGTCTGTGCCTGATGTAACGTGAAGCATACAGCGGCATATCGATGACATTCAAACGGAAAGGCTGCGTTCAAGTTTGATCACGCTGTATTACGCACGCCGCTAGTACGTAACCTTAGCTGAAGCCGATAGTGAACAACTGTTTCATTTAGTTGGTGAACATTAAAATTTCATTTGCTTTTTATTTAGTGTTAACTTTTCTTTCTTTAAAAGATTATACAGATAGTCATTTTCTGTTAAATATATACAGCATCTACAACCATAAAAAAATCCGGCATTTTCAAAAATCCGGCACTCCTCAGATTCGGAGGTTACCGGGATTTTCGAATATCAACCTATATTTGTATTACTGTCTACTTTGTCGAATTTTTATTTAAAAAAAACAATGTGATTTGTCAAACCATACCTTGTGCAAAAGAAAATGAACTAGATAGAAGCTTGTTTCAGGGATTTTCCCATTCCATTTATATTACTTCACATCCCTGTACAGTATTGGCTGTGGTATCTTGTGAATCATCTTTCCCTCAGGGAGTATCCTGATGTGTTCACATTGAGTCTTACTCATTGATCAATCATTTCCCTAAATACCAATATATGGTTCTATAATCATTTTTTTGGTTGGTTTTAATTGCGGCAAAAACCAGATGGCAGAGCAGTTTGCAATCAACTGACTTAGTCAATTACTCGGCTATGGTAAGAGCTGGACATCTGATCCCATTGACTTTATTTCTTATTATGACCTATTTAATATATTTCTGTCAACCATTGGGTCGGATGACCCTATATGGCACTACCCTATACAGGCGTCCGGTTGTTCTTTGTATCCATACTGCAAATTTTATAGCCCTTTGTTTTATTCCCATGTGTTCTCTATAGCATAGATAGAACATTCTGTCATATGATTCTATTACGTTCATTTTGTTCTTTCTTTATTTTTATTTATTTATTTATTTTTTTTTATTTATTTATGTAATTTTTAATGCTTTATTATTATTATTTTTATTATTATCCCTTATTCAACTTCTTCTAATTATTTTTTTAAATTTATTTGTTCAATTAAATCTTTTCCTGTGTTTTTCTCTTGCTCACTTTCCTTTCATTTCATTTTTTACTATGTCTATGATTATTAGTAATTTTAATTTCTTCTTTCTCTCAAGTCACAATTCAATAAATCTCTCTAGGATTTTACTACCAATCTAAGATTTATTTTAATTCGCTTTGTTATTCTTTATTTATTTATTTTAAATAGATTTTTTTTTATTTTTGGCGGCCCCTATGTTACAGCTTGCCTGTAAAACATAAGTCACCGCTCTTGCCTTTATGCTTGCTGGATGTCACACTCTGTAGTGGCCAAACGGTTAGATATTAGAATGAAATCTGCACCATTGTGTTCAACATCAAAAAGTAGGTGACCACGTCCAAAAAAATCAGACCTGTAGAACCACTCCCTGACCCCACAAGGCGTTTTCAATTCATTTTTTAGCGGCCCCTGTTACAGCTTGCCTGTAAAACGTAGGTTGTCACCCTGTGTAGTGATTAGCAAGCCAATCACAATGCTTCGCAACATCTTCTGATAAGAAGATATCATTGTTGATATTGTTTTAATTTCCTTATTATTATAACTGTGATTGTTGCGAATGCAAAAGACGAATTGTTCTGATTGAAATTGAAAAAATGTTTCGTCGTGCGGAAAAAAGAGATGCTGCTACAAAGCGAGAAGCTTCACGCTTGTGTAAAGCACGGTCTCGTCCAAAGTCAGAGACAAGATACAGAGAACGAGAAAGAAATGCTGAAGAATATCGCCGAATACGATCTGATTGCTTCTGATAAAATCTTGTTTATCAAATTGTGTATATTATGGAGAAGCTTTGCTTTTGACACTATCTAAAAGCATTAATTACCTTTTTTTCATCATATAAAGTTAAAAATTGTTGTTTTAGGTGTTAATTTCTGTTCCGCTTCATTTCTGTTCAGATAGTATATTTGTTTTCATGCCAAAACATATGTGACCTTTAACATCTTTAATTCACAATTAAAAAAATCAATTAATATCAAAAACTTTTTCGAGTTTTAATAAATCATTCCAAACATTAATTGCAATTTCTTCTTTGGAATCTCGTAAGCTGTTAGCACACTTTTGGATCCAAAAAGCGTCATTAAATTTTAATTTAAACCTATTGTCTTCTTTCTGCCCAAGAGTTTAACATTCTTTCGGTCGCAAGTCTGCATGTTTTGTCCAATAGATGCTCTACCAAACCTTATTTGATATCATGGCAATGTTCAAACGCTGTTTTGTGCTATTATGAGTTTTTTAATGTATTTTTGGAGCATATTAAAATCAATTTTTGGCAACCTGAAATGATAGACCATACTAATCTCGTTTAATTGGTCATTATTCAATTGACACATTTGTTGTATGGTGTTTCCACCAAAATTACTTTAAATAAAATTACTTTAAATATTATTTTTACAGCGATGTGTCCATAATACAGTAAAATTATCTTTTTAATCACCCCAGGGTTAGAGCTTGCCTGTAAAAACATAGGGGATCGCTCTTGCTTTTATACTTGGTGGATGTCACATTCTGTAGTGGTCAAACGGTTACAGATATTTGAATGAAACCTTCCCCATTGTCTTCGGCATCCAAAAGTAGGTGACCACGTCTAAAAAATAATACCTCTAGGGCCAATTCCTGACCGGATGTCGTGGATCAAAAGACGGTGCTTCACTATATTTTTTTTTGTATTACATCTCAGCAATCATTTGTCTGGCAAAAACGTGAACATTACCAATATCGATATTCGGGGGACATATCGCAGTTTTCCTCTTTATCGGAAGCGACCACTGTTCACTCGCCAACTTCTGGTTGGCTGTAAGCGTCCATTAGGTTCATTGAAAACCTGGTTAGGTTTACTCTTCTTTTGTTTATAAAATTCTTAATATTACGGGGCCGCTTTGCCTTTGACACTGTCTAACAGCATTAATTATCTTGTATTGTTTATATTTAAAATTCTTTTGCTTTGTGCTCTTGCTTACTTTCCGTTTATTGTTGTTTTTGAATTTAAAGGCAACCAGTTGAATTCTCCCTCTCATAACGCATCCCCCCCCCCCATGCAATTACGAAAACGATCCCAAGGACTCTTTCACTGTCCCCTCCGTTTCTTCCAGGTCTAGGAGTGTGCTCACCATGGCTGGCACAGAAGATCACGAAAACAATCTATCCGAGAAACTAACAACGAAAGTTCTTAGATATGAGCAAGACTTAATGTAATTCATATACATCTCCTGAAGGAGGCCCGAGGCATCGGACCGGAACTATCCAGTATCATTTCTTCCTCCTTCAGAACCAAACTATAAGAAAATGAACTTCGAAGAACTAACTGGCGTTTACTAATGATGCAAGAAATAAATGTTTTTGTAGCTGCTCTAGACAGCGCCTTCCCATGAGGCTGAAGCGTCTGAATCTGGGTTCAAATCCCGATGCCAGCATGGATGTTTCTTTCATTTCCTTTTCTGAGTTTGTCAACTTCTTCTTCACTGTCGCTTTCTGTTTGAAGCAATTCCGTAATGGTTTATGGGGAAGGCTAGGAATAACCCTCAAAACACATTAGGTGTGAAATGTTTCTCCCAATCCAATGTCTTTGTTGGAGTTTATGAATTAAGTGATTTTGATTTTAAATAAAGAAAGTAACATACGCAGATGATGAAGGAGATGACATGAAATTATGGTCAATTTTGGTTATCTTTAAATTTACTTTCAGTGCCAAGACTAAAACTGGCTTTCTAATGGTCTGAAGAAAAAACTGGGTTTCCACAAGTCTTTCTGCGAGTTTTCCCTTGAATCATTATATGCTTGTTATTCATCAGGAAATAATTAACAACTTCTCGATAACTGCTGATAAAAAAAAGAAAGTAAGGTGAAATAACCAAAGACATAAACACATTAAAATCGAAACACATTCTAATTTGTTTGAAAATATTACTTTTACATTTTTTTTTTAATTTTCAAAGATCTTTTGTAGTTTTAAATCTTCAAACCATCTACATTCGACCCTATATGTGCGTCTGTTTCTTGAAGGTGACCACACACTCCGCGTCGTCCCATTGGTGGAATTTGTAAAGGGTCGCGTGATTTTCTACAAAACTCAGAATTGACTTATAACCTCATAGATTTGATTTTCGGGAGAATTACCATCATTTAGGAACAATCTTTCGTCTTAAACCATTAGGCTTAGTTTTCATTTACAACTATTTATATCGATATCTGTCTGTCATCCATCTCATGGTACAGAACATTTTGGGCTAACTGTGCCTTTGCCTGGCCTGATGAGAATTCCATCAACTAAATATATCAGCACATTTGAGAATCGTTTATAATGTATAAAATTATGATAATTTGCGTTTACTTGGAACAGTTGAAGTTTTCTTTGAAATGCCGTCCTTTTTTCTTTTCGAAAATTGTGAATTTCTCTTTTACAAAGATTATAACATTATTGAAGTTCAATATACAATACAATATGCAAATAAACGGAAATATACTTGTCAGTTTGAGAGTAATTGTAAAATAAAGTGTAAATGAAATAAGCAACAAAATAATTACAAAAATAGATGTATTTCTTTCTTCGAGAAAATAACTTTACTTTCGAATTTTCAAGCTAACTTTTTTTTTCTTTTTTTACTGCTGAATAAATAATGGTTCAGATGGTTTCATTTAGCTCTAATTGTCTGATTTTGAAACTTGAATAAACTTCAGATTTTACTATAACATCACAACTTATTTTTTGACGATAATCAAATCATTCGTTCTAATAAAGGTGTTAAATGAGATTTTATAAAAGGCCAAAAATAAAACAAATTAAATTCAAAAATCACATCACTAGTTTCAGCTAACTTGTATGTACCCTTTCTCAAATTTTACTGGAAAACAAGATTTATCTTCATAAAAGAAACCAATCAAAACTATGAATATGGTAGAGTCGAGTGTTTTAGAGCTAAGGAATAAAAATCAAATAACCGCAAGATGGTCGAGTCCAATCGATGCAAAAATAAAAACGACGTTCGGAGAGAAGAAAAAAAAACATTCCATGCCATTTTCAAGGCAGTCCATAGAGTCCAAAATAAAAATGTAAAATCCCCTGTACCGGCAAAATACACGAAAAAAATAATAAATAAATAAAAAAATAAGCAATTATCATCAAAAACACCATCAAAAATCATTCATTCGTTTCGTACTACACATATCTGATGCAAAAACTGTTTTGCGACGTAAGGAATATTGTACGATCTATTCCCCAACGTGAAGTTGTAAAATCTACAATCGATGAAAACTGTATTCAAAAGCTAACCGCAACTGATCCTCCGTGATACTTCGCGCATTTAGTGTAGTAACGTCATCTAAGTTTGGCAAATTCGCAAGATTTCCGCATATTCTTTAAATGGTCCAACAATCAGAAATCACATCGATTGAGATCCGGAAGACTGATGGCCAGGCAATAGGACATGATTCAACTCACAGGGTGCAGGTTGATCTTCTAATTCTAAATATGCTTTACTAGGAAGAATTCGAGCTGCTGCGCAAACTGTGTCATATTACCCGGCGATCGGTGAAATGTTGGCTGTGTGGAGAATCCAAAACGTGATTGCATACCAGACGGCCACTTTAGAGCAGTGCATGGAAAGTTTCTGGAAAACATGTGGATTTTTCCATGGCCATGCGACAATTCTGGGGGTTATCTGTTCCATTAAGATAAAAATGTGCCTCGTTCCTTCACAGCCAAGACACATCAACTTCAATTTCAGCAAGCAGCTGGTGATTGTAACTGATCTTATGTAGAAAAAAATGCATTCACTACCTCAGTACCTTCCACACGATGGCATATGATACGTTTAACTGCCGTTACAGTGCACATAAACTACTGACGGCAGAAACACGAAGTCCTTATCTATTCGAGACAGCAGCCGTCGCAACATCTTTAACGACTTCCTGAGGACAGGCTAACGATCCAGTTTCTCGAATCATGTTCTTCACAGCTTGGACAGACATTATGCGAGCGTAAGTTCTTACGATGGCGAAATTGACGAACAGCATTACCAGGGTTTTGGGGAAAAAGCCTCATAATTAAAGCACCGGTAAAATGTTACAATCGTAGCTAATAAGAATGGCATTCACTAGCTGTAATCATTTTTATATCAAGAACTCTGCTGCATTGCGAGTGCTTATGCAAATGAGTTGATTGCACCTCCAAATGTACCACAGTTTTCATTAAGTTTATTCAAAATTTTGATAAATGTAAAATTAAAAGTTTAAATGTCCTTTTAGGTTGGTCTTAGTTATCAATTGTGTTTTTTCTACGTTTTTCTTTTGAGGAAAAGCGGCAATTAGTAGAAATATTTTTAACTATTTTTTTTTTTCAATAATCCTTTTCCTCATCTTTTGAATAGTCTGTTTACAAAATTTTGGTGTCATTCAGCTTATTGGTTATATCTACAACGTAGTTTTATTAGACCAATTTTAATTAAGATCACTCTGTATAACGTTACAGTTGTGTAGAGGAATATTTCAGAATTATAATTATAACAATCTAATAATATTGATAAGTATAACATACATTATGTATACTTCTATTGGCAGGCAACATTCGTATAACATATATCTAATTTTTTTTTTTAATAATTAAAGAAAAGTGATATTTTTATTTTCGAATTTTTCATCTTTCATTTGTAAAAGTTCCATTTTTAGATTAGAGAGCATTTTTTTTTTTTAATTTTTGGAACTACAGAACCACCCACTGAGGAGTTTTAATCCACATCAGTTGAAATTTCTTTAATTAAATTTTATTTAGGTGACAGAATTTGTAGTATTAAGTTTCACGTGGAATAGTCTCGAACGAATATTAAATTGGCCAATTAGTAAATATCACTAATTGAAAATCGAAAATTATAACCATGGTGAAGATTAACCCAGGAAGATTGTAGACATTATCGGAAAAGTGTTGATCAAAAGATAACAGATTCATTGAGAGAATTGTAGAATCACTTCCCATCACCAGATTAACGGTAGACGGCTTCATACTACCGTCAACCACTAAAAGATAGATATTTTACAAAATCAAAATTGATCTTAAAATAACCCAACATCTTTTCAATATGAAATAAAGGAAAATATTTCAGATATTTCGTTTTAAACTACTTAAATTATTACTTGTATGATCCATGCATCAGCTATTTTTCTTGATAAAATAAAATATGAAATGAATTTTAAAAATTTACCTTCTTCTTAAATTTTTATATACACTGAAATACCAGAAAAACGGAGAACGTCATATCCATTTCGAAAACATGGCACCAAACTCCGCATTAAAGGGTTGTTTACAGCAATTGAAGTACATTTAAGAACGGATCCCTTGTAATACTTTGTTACAATGACAGCACATAATGATTTAAGCTACTTTGAACGAGGTATGATAGCAGATGCCAGAGATATGGAAAACTCTATATAGAAATTCACCACAAAAGTTGGATTTTTAAGTGCAACAATTGAAAGGGTTTATCCTGACAATATCTGGAAAGACATCTAGCTTGCGACATCTCTGCTGTAAAGAGCTTTACATCTTAACTGGGCTCGGAACATCACCTCTGGACCCAAAACTACCAAAACATGTAGCCTGGTCCAACGAGTAGCGTTCCAGCTATTTCGGGTAGATGGAAGATTATTACTGTGTAGAATCCCTCGAGGCAATGGATTCGTATGCCACCAAGTGACAGTTCAGTGAGGCAGTGGTTTGGTTATGCTGTGGTTGTTTCTCGCTGCCACGCATTAGGATCTCTGATACATACCGATTTAAAACAGATATTCCTTATGGAATAGTCATTTAAATAAAGCCTTAAGCTTAAAAATCAAATTTTCATACCTTCATAGGTAAAAAAAATACCTTCTAATAATATAAAACTTTAGCATGACTTTGTAGTGAAGTTTAAAGAATCAAGATTTGAAAGAAATCAGAGTAGCCGAAATGCGAATTAGGCCTATAATGAAAAGCAAGATTACATATGGCAGAATTAAGAAAATGTGGCAGAATTAAGAGAGCACCTCATAATGGAATGTATATAAAATTATACAACAATGTATGCATAATCATTGACCGGTTAAGATAAATAACCATCATTACAGATTATTTGCAACGTTCATGTCATGTGTTCACTCAGACTAAGCAGACTAAGAGGAATAAGCAGAATAATCCGCCATCGCACAGATCCTCAGTCAACAAATTGTAACTGGTAAAGCATCTCTTTAATTTTTGCATCTTGACTTGGCCCGTTCATTCGCTAAATTTGAACCCAAAAGAAAACACATGAATAACGATTCAACGTGCCTTCGGTGCCAGGGTTCCACCACCAGCGAATATTAATGAAATATTGTTGAGGGTGATAGTGTACAATATTTACACTTTAGAGGGCCTATGGAATCCGTGCCACATCGTTTGCTGTAGCAATCCCATTGAACGTGACATTAGACAGTTGTCTCAGGTTTTCTGGTACTTCATCTTACTTAATACTTGCATTACTCACTATAAATCAAACTGACATGAAACTAGAAGAAGAAGAAGAAGAAAAAGAAGTTAAAAAGTTTTTACGTGTGCATACCATCTGAAGAGTAAAATTAAAAGTAAAAAAGAGTACGCTTGCTTACACTGAGAACAAATACATTTAATTTAAGTCTATACAACTTCCAGTTTCGATTGTACTCCAATGTTTCTCAAGCTAAACAGAAGCGTGCAAATGCTCGTCTATTTACATGTTCATCAAATAAGAATAATACAAAGGATGACGTGGCGGACTGGACTGCCCTCTAGTGATAGATCCATGAACTGCATTTATTCTGTGCTGCCAACTGATGGGGAATTTATGCTTAGGAATCCAAAGCTGTGATAAATTACAATAGAAAAGTTATTCGTAATTTACACCAAAAGTCCATTATTTCGACGGAGTTGGCGGAGCAAATGAAGGTAAGCACATTGAATATTCCTAAATTGAGAGCCTTACCCAAATTGCGTAAACCACCCAAGATTAATAGATTATATCCTGTCCGACCCATTATTAATTGTCAAGCGTCAGCGATACAAATGCTATCGCAATTTTTATTTAACCAATTCAGGAAGTATAACATTTCTTCCGCGCATGCAGTACGTAATAGTAATGAGCTGATAAATAGTTTAAAAACAAAAACGATTCCCCCTGATTTTCATTTATTTTCTCTCGATGTTAAGGCATTATTTACTTCCATTTCCATAGAATTGGATCATGTTGCCATGGAACATATCATAGGAAAGTCCCACCAAGCCTTTTTGCATATACCTGACATTGAAATTTTAATGCAAGGAATAGAAGCAATCTTCAAAATACAGTTTTCTGAAATTAAGGGTTCTTTTTTCAAGCAGACGGCAGACCTATTTATGGGTTTGGCCATTTCAGCCTTGGTAGACGAAATTGTTATGATATTTATATATAGAGGATTCTGCACTATCGATTATTAATACCATAATACAAATTTACCATCGATATGTCGACAATATTTTAGGCTGCGCACATAATAATAATAATAATAATAATAATAATAATTTATTTGCCTTACAAAAGTTTGATAATACATAATAGATATGAGTGTGACTTCCCTATACCTTAAGGGTAGTCCCGTCGAGAAGGCAGACAGGGAGTCAATTACAGGCAAGAAAAATAAAAAATAAAATACAATTAAATACAAAGAGCATTACTGGTTACATACAAAGGAGAAAACAAAACAGAGCATAATACAAAAACATTGAAATTAATAAAATATAATGGGGATAAAAGGAACAGTTAATTTGTAATAAAAATGTGAAAAAGAATTACACAATTGTGGAGTTGATATTTCCAATCTTCGTAAAATAACTAAGGTAATGAAATATATAATTAAAAAATGTCGTATAATTCGTAAACAGAAATTTTTATATAAGAGGTTAAGCCTAGCTCAAATAGATAGAAACAGAAGTGGTTACTAAGAGAAATAGCGAAATAAGGTAGAGGAGAGGAAAGGTTGGAAGGCATCTGATGAGAGTAGATGTTTGCGACTTGACAATGGATAGATTAGGAATTAACTTATGAATTGGAAAGAAAAGGTTAGAAGGATAATTATGAAAGGTTATGTTAGTGCAGGCAGATGATGTTTTAGTTTTCTGTTACGTTTCACATAATTCTGTCATTTCAACAATTTTTGACACGTTTATCCTAATATCCAATTTAACTTAGAGAATGAAAAAGAAGGACAAATTGCATTCTTGGATATCGCTTTAGAACGCACAGACAAAGGATTAAAGACAGGCGTCTACAGAAAACCGACGTTTTCGGGGGTAATTATGCACTTTGACTCGTTCATCCCTTTGAATTTCAAAATAAACTTAGTTAATATGCTCGTCCACAGAGCATTCTGAATATCCAGTGAACAAAAAATTTTTGTTACAGAATTAAAATTTATACATGCTTTACTAAGAGATAACGGTTTCCCAAAAGCTTTCATCAGCAAGCACATAAGGAGCGCAATAAATAAATGCTATTATAACGTTAAGGAGTCCGAAAAATGCAAAAAACAATTTGTCTCAGTAGACTTTCATCCGGAGTTATTCCCAAAACTTTCTCGTATTTGCGCTGAGGCAAGCATTGTTCTCACCGCACAGGCCAACAACACCGTCGCCCAAAAACTCACACAACCTAAGCGTGCACGCAGCTCTGTTAACAAAGGATTAGTGTACTCTATTCCATGTAAAAACAAACCATGCCAATATATTGGGGAGACAGGACGTTCTCTACAACAGCTATTGAAAGAGAGCGCTAAGCAGTCGCAATAGAGACTATCGAACAGTTAAACACGCATTGGATTTCCAGCACTTATTACTGTTTGAAGAAGTCACCATCTTGACCAAATGCAGTGATGCATTTTTAAGGAAGTGCTTATAAACCTCCCTCATATTACTGACACCGAGCGCATGTAATGATTATTTAGCCGTCCCAACAATAGCTGAGTATGGTATCACGATGAATAATGATAAAAAGAAATCATAAAAGAAATCATAAAGAAATAGGTTAATTAAATGATTAAAAAAACTTATTAAAAAAAAAAAATTGGAAATTTTTTTTTAATATTTTAATTATTTTAAAAAAATTTTAATTTTTGTAATTTTAATTTTAAATTAATTTATTTTATCACTTAAGATTTATATTTATATAAAAAAACGTTTTAAATTGTAGGATATGTACTCAAACTTTAATTTTAGTTTCTCCAGATATCCTCCAGCCAACAAAAAGTCATGAACATAGATTTGTTTTGGTTTTCTGATGTCACCCTTCCCCACCAGTTGGCAGCACAGATTAAATGCAGTTCATGGATCTATCACTAGAGGGCAGTCCAGTCCGCCACGTCATCCTTTGTATTATTCTTATTTGTTGAACATTTAAATAGACGTGCATTTGCACGCTTGTGTTTAGCTTGAGAAAGATTGGAGTACAATCGAAACTGGTAGCTGTATAAACTTAAACTAAATGTATTTGTTCTCAGAGTATGCAAGTGTGCTTTTTTTTTACTTTTATTTTTACTCTTCATGAAACTAGAAGTAGAAGCAAATTATTAAAAAATTCATAATAAAATATCTCTTAATATTCTATTAATATATAATACAACTAATGTATAAATAAGTTGTAATAAAGTGGACAACCAAGCAGACACTTGATGGACACCGTCAAAGAAGTCTTGTGAGAGATGAGACGGGGATGGGAGTTGTTATTTATTAGAGTAGAATGGAAGAGAAGAATCTGCTGCAGCGACGTCACATGAAAAGTGGAGTCAAGATGAAGAAGAAGGATATCGCATAAGTATTCAACACCATTCTAAATCACTCTTACTCAAAAATTATAATTAAAATAATAATATAATCAATATCCATTAATATTATAATATAAAAATTCTAAAATCTAGTCATGATTCTAAGAAGCGCTATGCAATCCATGTAGGCTCCAAACGACATTTTTGTTAAGCATTAATTGTGTAACGTTGTCACCAATAATTTTCAATACTGTAATAGAAAGAGGCACTTCGTTAACTTACATGCTGTAATTATGTTAAATAATCCATATTATAATTAAACTATTTCTTTTAGAATCGATAGCGATTAAAATATGATACAGGTAAGATTTTACATGAATCGATGAGTTGACCTGAAATTTTCTGGTGAAAATGCTAAATATTTTGGATATTCCAAAACTAATAAAGAACTAATAAATTAGATGATTAATTTTTTTCACTATCAATTTTTTTTTGTTTAACCATTTTTATCAAGTTTCTTCTCGATGATTAATGACTTATGTGATGGGTAACATTAAACTCTTTCAAAAAAACAAAGCTTAAAAAAAACAAAATTATTTTTTTTTAATTAGTTGACTTTCAGCATGATTTTTCTAATGCGAAGAAAATTGCAGACTTCTTTTAGATTTTGATATCCCGTAATAAAAATAAATGAAATTAATAACTTCATTCCTATAGTACGGTACCTGCCACCAACTGTAAACTGGTAAAAGAAAAGGCTGAATATGAGACACAAGGGTATCTAAACGCATAACACTCTATGACATAACATTTCTCTTGACGATTCCATGACTAATCTAATTTAAACTACTCTAAATGAGTGCTTGAAAATAACAGTGAAAGAATACGATTGTATCTCTGATAGATAACTACATTATTTTTTTACGCTTATGCTGTAATTTTATAGTTTTTTATAGGAATGTAATTCCAGATGTCTTTGGAATTGTATTCGATGATTGTGTGCTGACATATTTGATGTCTCCTTAGAGGCCCCTAGTTTACAGCTTGCCTGTAAACATACGGGACCGCTCTTACTTTTATGCTTACTACAGGTCACACTGTGTTTGCTGGAAGTCACACTCTGTAGTGGCCAAATGGTTAGATATTAGAATAAAATCTTCACCACTGTGTTTAGCATCAAAAAGTAGTTGACTACATCCAAAAAATCAGACCTCTAGGACCACTCGCTGACATGAAAGTTGTGGGGGTCAAAAGTCGTCGCGTCCGATAAAATTTTGTTTATAACTTTTTTTTTATAAAATTGCGCATGTTGTCAGGCCGCTTTGCTTCTGATACTGTCAAAAAGCATTAATTATCTTGTTTTGAAATTGATATTTCGTGTAATACTCAACATTCCATCTTCCGAAATAATTTTCACATTTCGAATTACAATCAATAGTTTATCCAATAATATTCAAAACATTAATCTTTGTGTCGGTTGTTGAATGGAAGATATTCATTTAATGCTATTTTCTATTCGATGATTTTCTAGTAAGTTTCCCAAAGACTGGAACCCTTCTTTCTTAATTTTGGAATTAAATCTTTTTTTCCAGCTACACAGAAGAATATTATCAGAGTTGTAATTAGAATCATATAAAACAGTTTGTAAATATTACAACACAGTGCTCCTCACAATTCTACCTCATCAATCTATTTTATTCTATGTTCATAGCTCTGACTTTATTGGTCTTGCCATATTTGTGTAATATATTTTGAAATTTGTTTTAATAAAAATGGTAGAACTTTACCCTGGATGTATACAAGTTCTATTTATATCCTTGTAGCATATTGTTTATTCTTTGGTACTACAATTCACCACTGCGTGATTACAATCATAAAAAATAGATATCTCTCAGAACATTATGTAATCATTGAGGGGCATTTAGCATTCGCATAACCCAGTGCCTCCCAACCTTTTTTGTGCTGTGCCCCACCTAAAGTATCTAAAGTATGCTATGCCCTACCAAATAAGGTATAACTTGCAAAAAGAAAAAAAAAACTTTTTTAACTTTCACAACCAAAAATATAAAAAAATTGCTCTTCCTCAACAATCAAATTGCCCCTGTGTGGGGAGTGCGCCCCATGTTGGGATACAGGGGCATAACCGGTTTTTAAGATAGAAGGCCTAGTAGTATCATAAACTTTTCAAAATTAGAATTTTTAGAAAAATAAGATTTAGTTTAATGAACTCTATATCTTTAAAGTATTTATTGTGTGGATACACAAGCAATTTTATTCTCTGTCCATTTTTCTTCAAAGAGATTACACACGTCAAGAACCAATAAGATGTACTGTTAGAACTTCTAAACTAGTAATATAGAATATAAGAATAAAATTAAAATATATGTCAGACCTTGATATAAGGTCACCTGCATATAAGGCCTCCCGCATATAAGGTTACTTTTCCAAAGTCCCGGCTCATTGAATAGGAATTCTGTGATATGAAATATCGGATATATGGTCAGGTCTTAAATACGGTAATCGCATATAAGGTCACTTTTGTCCGTGATTTCAGTGCCACACTGATTCAATTCCAATAATTTTTCCGTGGGTACGATATTTTATCGGCGTCATTTCTCCTTCTGACGTAAGGGACAGCATTCCCACGCCAGGACGAGTGGGAAGGATATTTCTCCGTTCCCATCGCGTCACGTGTCCATCGTTGTTCACCAGGAAGTCGAAGGAAAGGATCTCATTCCAACCGTTTCCGTGCTTGTATTATGATGTCGACAAAAAGAAAAACGTTGTCTCTATCAGAGAAAAAAAAATCTTCGAAGATTTTGAAAACTCTAATGTATCGAAAGCATGTTTTGCCAAAGAGCGTGGGTTACCACGAACGACTCTCAACAATATTCTGTCCTCGCATATGTAATGGAAAGAGAAAAAGGAAGCGTTTATCATCGTATGAGAAAGTTGAAGAAGGCCTACTCCAATGGATGAAATTTGCTAGAACACAAATATGTCTATATCGTGCTTAGTACTGAAAGAAAAAGCTTTACAAATAGCCGCCGAATTAGGAGAGAACGATTTTATGGCGAACAATGGATGGATACAGAGATTTAAATTAAGACATGACTTAATTTTTAAAACAGTGTGCGGTGAAGCCGATGATGTGGATAATAACGTTTCAAGTGATTGGAAGAAATCCGTGGTAGACGACATTTTGAAGCGGTATGAACATTGCGATATATTCAATGTTGATGAATGTGGACTTTTTTTCCTGGTCTTTTCCGACAAAACTCTTACTTTCAATAAAGCAAAATGTATAGGGGGGAAAAAAAGTAAAGAAAGACTGACAATTTTTTTAGGAGCTAATAAGGATGGCTCTGAAAAACTGAAACCGCTGGTTATCGGAAAATTTCAAAAGCCACGTTGCTTTAAAAATGTCAAGTCTTTACTTTTGGATTATGATGCAAACAAAAAAGCAAGGATGAATGCTAACATATTTGAGAAAACTATATGGCGTTTCGATAGATACTTTTTGAAAAATAAAAGAAAAGTTGTTTTCATCGCAGACAATTGCCCTGCTCATATCAACATCATATCAACATGCCTCAGTTGAAATCAATTGAGCTTGTTTTCTTACCCCCCAATGTTACCAGTGTTTTGCAACCTTTGGATCAGGAAGTCATTCAGAATCTGAAATTGAACTACAGAAAGCTCCTTCTGAAAGATTGTATTTCAGCAATTGATGATAAAAAAAAAAATTTTCACGTTTCTGTGTTAGATGCAATTTATATTCATAAAAGTTGGAGCTTTATGTCAAACACATGCATTTAAAATTGCTTTCGACATGCTGGTTTTCAATTTTCTTCAAATAGTGTGTATGAAATAACAGATGAAGATGATGAAGATGATATCCCTTTAGCTGTGTTAATACAAGATCTCAGAAATCTTGTATCTGTGCTATTGAAGGGGAAAGTGAATACGTGAAAATTGATGATGAAATTGCTACAATTTCTCAGGCTTCCATTTTCGAAATTGTTTTAGATTCCAGTGCAGCAGAAAGGGAGGATAACGACAGTGATGTTGAAAGTGAAGCGGTGACACAAGCAGAAGCGCTCAGAACATTAAATGTCTTAAGGCTTTTTTTTACGAGTCGTGAGGGAGCTGAAGAACATTTTCAGAAATTACATAACTTAGAAAACATTGTACAAAAGATGAAGCCAAAATCACGATAGTCCTGTATTATGAATTATTTTAAGTAAGGTCAGTTTTACATCACTATTTGCTTGAGCATACTAGTACTATTTCTAAAAACTTTATTCCGAATTAAAATTTTTAAAAATAATTTCTTTTTGATTCCTAATTTTAATTGGTTCAACTAAATTAAAAAATTATAACGTAATAAACTGATACTTCTGTACGTATTAAATTTTATAAAGAATTAAACTGTATTTATATAATGCTTATTTATTGACAGATGCGTATGAATCGGTTATAAGGTCATCCCGCTTAAAAGATCACTTTCGCGAGGTCCCAAAGGGTGACCTTATATCGAGGTCTGACTGTTAATATTCTTTTTAATTCTTTCTTTCTTTCTCTCCCTTGGTTTTCATCAACCTTCGGTCATCTTCAGGTCCGCAGTAACTTATTATTATTAATTTAATTCTTAATTTAATTTCTTCTTTTTGGCTTTTTCTTTCATGTCACATTTCGATCTTTCCACCTATTATTACTATTATTATCTTTTATCCAACTTCTATCAATTATTAATTGTTTTTTATTTATTTATTCAATTTACTGTTTTCCTGTGTTCCTCTTGCTCAATTTCCTTTCATGTTATAGTTTAATCTTTTTCCTAGTGGTTTTACTAACAGTCTGTGATGATTAGTAACTTTAATTTCTTCTTTTTTCCCCGTTCTCTCATGAAACAATTCAATCAATATCTCTAAGGTATTAGACAACCCATCTAAGATTTATTTAATTCGCATTTTATTCTTTATTTATTTATTTTAAATATTGATATACATATTTTATTTTTAGCGGCCCCTATATTAGAGCTTGCCTGCAAAACATAGGTGACCGCTCTTGCATTTCTGGTTGCTGGATGTGACACTCTGTCACAGTCTGTAGTGGCCAAACGGTTAGAGATATTAGAATGAAACGTTCATTGTGTTCAACATCGAAGGAGGACCACTCCCTGCCCCCCCCCCCCAAGGCATTTTCAATTCATTTTTTAGCGACTCTGTTACAGCTTGTCGGTAAAACATAGGATGTCACACTCTGTAGTGATTAGTAAACCAATCACAATGCTTCGCAACGTCTTCTGATAAGAAAATATCATTGTTGATATTGTTGTAATTTCCTTAGTATTAGACATGTGATTGTTGCGAATGCAAAAAGAGTTGGTGGATGTTGACAGCGCGCTAGCGATTCATTTCTGTTCAGATAGTATATTTGTTTTCATGCCATAACAAATATGACCTTCAACATCTTTAATTCACAATAAAAAAATTCAATTATTATCAAAATTTAATTCGAGTTTTAGTAAATCATTGAAAATATTTATTGCAATTTATTCCTTGGAATCTCATAAGCTGTTAACACATCTTTTCATCCAAAAAACGTCATTTAATTGTAATTTAAACCCAAGAGTCTTTTTTTCTCCCAAGAGTTTAACATTTTTCCGGTCACATGTATGCATGGTTTGTCCAATAAATGCCCTACCAAATCTGATTTGATATCGTGGTGATGTTCAAACGCTGTTTTGTGCTAATAAGGGTCTTAATAAATTTTTGGAGCATATTAATATCTTTTTCTTGGCAACTGCACCGTAATTGATAGACCATACCAATCTCGTCTAATTAGGAAGGTAATCATTATTGCATTGACACAGTTGTTGTATTGTGTGTTTCAAGTACGAAAAATTACTTTACGTGATTTAACCAGTTCATTCCGATTTTGTTAGGGATATGTGCGTAATACAGTAATAATATCTTTTTACCGACCCCTAGGTTAAAGCTTCCTGTAAAACAAAGGGGACCGCTTAGCTTTTATGCTTGCTGGGTGTCAAACTTTGTAGTGGCCAAAATGTTAGAAATGAATGAAACCTTCACCATTGTGTTCAGCATCAAAAGTTGGTGATCACCGTCCAAAATTTCAGACCTTTAGGATCACTCCCGACCGGATGTGGGGTCAAATGACGGTGCTTTGATACGTTTTTCTTTTATCATATCTCAGCAACCGTTTGTCTGGCAAAAACGTGACCACCACCAATATGTTCATAAAGGTCGATATTGAAGGGACGTCTATCGAGGTTTTCCTCTTTATCGGAAGCGACCACTTTTGACCCCCCAACTTCTGGTTTGCTGTAAGCGTCTATTAGGTTCATTGTAAAGCTGGGTAGGCTCACTCTACTTTTGTTTATAAAATTGTGCATATTATGGGGCAGCTTTGCTTTTGAAACTGTCCTTCAAGCATTAATTATCTTGTTTTGTTTATATTTAACATTCTTTCTCTTTGTTGCTCTTGTTTACTGTCCGTTTATTGTTGTTTTTCAAATTGAAGGCAACCAGTTGAGTTCTCCCTCTCCCAACGCACCCCCCTCCCCACACAATTATAAAAATGATCCCATGGAGACTTGCACTGTCCTCTCTAGTCTCTTCCAGGTCTAGCAGTGTGTTCACTATGGCTCGGGCAGAAGACTACGAAAACAACCTATTTGAGAAACTAACAACGGAGTTGTTAGATATCCGCAAGACTTAATGTAATTAATAGACCTCTCCTGAAGGACGCCCCAGGCACCAGACTGAAACTAAGTAGTATCCTGTTCCACACCTCCTTCAGAACCGAACTCTAAGAAAATGAACTTCGAAGAACCAACTGGCGTTTACTAATGATGTAAGAAATAAATGTTTTTGTTTCTGCTCAGAAAATTAAATTTATGTCAGTATAAATATTGTAATAAATATTATAATAATTATTTATTTCAGTATAAATTTTTAAAAACTTATTTATTCATTATATTGTTTTAAAATAATTTAAACATCATTTTAATTCTTTATTTGCATATATTTATTATACTGAAAACGTATTTCCAATCCGGCTGAAGTGTCTCAATCTGGGTTAAAATCTGGACGTCAGCATGGATGTTTCTTTCATTTCCTTTAATGAGTTTGTCAGCTTCTTTTTCACTGTCGCTTTCTGTTTGAAGCAATTCCATAATGATTTTTGGAGAAGGCCAGGAAAAACCCCTCAAAAAGACAATAGGTGTTAAATGTTTCTCCCAACTTACCTGATCAGTGTTGGAGTTTGTGAATTAAGTGGTTTTGATTTAAATAAAGAAACTAATTCAAACGCAGATGATGAAGGAAATTAAGTGAAATCACAAGGACAATTTGGGTCATGGTTAAATTTACTTTCAGTGCCAAGACTAAAACTTCCATTCTAATGATCTGAGGAAAAAACTGGGTTTCCCCGAGTCTTTCTGCTAGTTTCCCTTGAATTATTATATGCTTGTTATTCATCAGGAAATATTTAATAACCTCTCGATAACTACTGATAAACAAAAGGAAGTAACGTGAAATAAGTAACGACATAAACACATTAAAATCGAAACACATTCTAATACGGTATGCGCCAAAATGTACAGTACTGAAACTCGAACACGTGGTTGCGTTTGACGACGGGGTATAGCTCCCGCCGCATGTGTTCATAGTTGTGAAAAGGAAGTTCTGTTGTGCAGTTATTGTTGGAAATGGGTCTCTCGACGGAGGAAAAAGTATTCATAGCTCAGCATCATCTCCGCTCCAACGGAAGCGGTCGTGAAGGTGAACCAGGTTTTAAAAAGGTGGCAGAACAATTACAATAGGGGTTTAATAAGACGGCACCGAGTAACACAGTTACGTTGTTCTACTGATACGAAATTTCGCCGTTCTTGTAGTGTACTTAATCAACTGATAAAGTTACTAGTCTGATCGACCAGTAACTGTTTCGACAAATGAGAATCACGTACGTGTTCTCCAGCAGGTGCTGTATTCGCCCCGACGAAGTCTACGACGAACGGCCTTGAAACTGAACGTCAGCGGTACGTCCGTTCGCCGATTGTTTAAGGACATAGGTGGATTTCCATACCGGATACAGATTTGGACAGCACTTGACAAAGCAAGATATGCGAGCCAGGATTGTGTATTGTGGAACATTTTTGGCCTTGGTGTACGAGGATCCAGATTTCTTGAATAATGTGTGGTTCTCCGACGAAAGTCACATTCACTTGAAAGGCTTCATCAATCGCCAGACAACTCACTTCCTTGGTTTTGAGCGGCCAAATGTTATCGTCCAGAAACCGCTACATACTGCACGTGTGACGATATGGTGTGCCATCTCAGCAAACGATTTATTAGGCCCCTGTTTCGTTGAAGATGAGGAAGGCAATGCTCTTACCGTCACCCAAGAACCCTACAGGGATTTAGTGATCGAGCCATTTCTTCAGGATTTGAGAAGGTTCTGTCGTGCAAGGAACATTCAGATGAATAGACAGGACGGGGCGATGAATAAACAAGACGTGGTATCAACAGGACGGGTCGACCAGCCATACCGCTCGAGGATCTCTAGCCATGCTGTCGGAAAACTTCACGTGGAACTGACTAACGATATACGAATATCATTTGTATTTCGATGTCGGATGTAGCAATGAGGTTTCTTGCTGTGTACAACTGATTAAGGAATTATGCCTTGAACAAGTGTATATGAATTTAGGTAAATCATGTAAAATGCTGTCTTCTAAAATGAGAGTAAGGTAACTGGAGTAACAATCATGCACATATATCTAAAGTAGATGATTCCATGGGATTGCAGTGGCTTCTGTCATGTGGTTGTAATGTGGGTAATGGGAGACCATATTACTTGTTTCACCATATAGTTCCAAAATTCAATTTTGGCATCTTGGGGTTCTAAATTGTAGGGATCTTAAATATTTCAAACTTATAAACAAGATTCCTCCGAAGAAGGAATATCGTGTATAGGTTCATTTAGTACTTGGAGTATACTTGTGTCATCATCTCTCTTTTCTTTTTCCTGGATGTCAATACTGTCTTATGCACAAAAAAGAAGCGAGATAATGTGATATTAGGAGAAATACACATCCTATCATTTCCAATAATCCTCTTTAAAACTTTAGAACTTTGTGAACTTTGGGAACCGTTAAAGTATATAAGAAAAATGGTAATAGGACAAAATAAAAAGCAAATTTAACGTCCGTAATAACTCAAAAAAGGAGAGAAAAAACCACAACCGGACAACAAATATGCCTTCGCACATTGAGCCAACATCAACGGGAATTCTGAACAGCTGTTTCATCCTCATTAGGAATCATCAGCAGAATTTACCCTTGATGTTTGGCTGAAACAACGTAAAAATAGTTGCGATTTAAAGAAAACTGAAATCAGATGCTATTTAACTGAGCTAGGGTCAATATATGTTAAGCGATACAAATGGCCGCCATTTTGAAAGTGGCACCCAGACATTTCGATATTTATACATAGAAACAAGAGAAAAAAGGTGCTACTCTTCCCATAGTAGCATACCACTTGCGGATGGTCCCTGACTACGTAGCCAATAGCATTACCGCAATTGGTCTTATCTTTTATATTGTAAATTGTTATGTTTTTGTAACATTTTGATTGGTTAAAGTTTCAGTATGTAGGTATGATGTTAGATAGTTGCACATACTTTGATTACCTGTAAAATTTTATCTTGTTTGGAGTTTGTTAAAACAT
>JAFIDM010069784.1:0-11728 GCA_023159025.1 Thereuonema tuberculata
TTTTTCCTTTTTCAAGTTATTTCTAAAAATAAATTAAATGTCGAGGTTAAATGTCATTTAAATATACTGATCTTTATAATAACCACCGCAATTCCCCCTTTGTCAGCCAGAACAACCATGATTTCAGAATTATTTCGTAACTCGCTCAGAGCCTTCAGCTCTAAAGGATTAAGCACAGTGTATTTTTTAGTCCGATGAAGTTCGGATCTAAGAACGCTGCCAACACGTAGCCGAATGGACGGGTCCAATGGGGACTGGCATTTTAACAAACCAGCTTCGATATGGGAAATAATGTTGCGCGAGGCTTTCTTGGAGTTGTACGAATCGCCATCATCTCTTCCCCCTCCCCCCATGTTTCGCTTTGGTAAAAATAAAAGGGTTTTTTTTTTTTCCTTCTGTCTTCAAGTTCGCGGAGGCCCCATTCCCGACAGGAGTTTCACCCACTTTGCATGTTCACTCGCTAATGGGAGATTCTGACATCAGGCTTGGTTCAAGGTTTCTATATATTCTCCTCTCATCTCATGTAATTTCTCTTGTAAAGGCCAGCTGATTCGGGCCGAAACGTAGTTCATTTTTTATTAATTTTTTTTTTAAATATCATGTGTGTTGGCCATTTAATAATTTTTTAAACTATCAATACATTTTTCTTTTATCATATCTCAGCAGCCGTTTGTCAGGCAAAAACGTGACCATCACCAATGTGCTCAGAAGAGTCGATATTAGGGAACGTCTATCGCCGTTTTCCTCTTTATCAGAAGCGACCACTTTTGACAACCCAACTTCCGGCTTGCTGTAAGGGTCCATTAGCTTAATTGTAACCGCTGGTTAGGTTTGTTTATGTAATTGTGCATATAATGGGACCACTTTGCTTTTGACACTGTCTAAAAGCGTTAATTATCTTGTTTTGTTTTTTTTTCATATTTTCTTTATTGCTTCAATAGCAAGTTAAAGAGAAAGAATCCCCTCCCGAAATTCTGAAACCGAAGTTGTCTTTGGTTGTTTCAGGTCAGCTCCCTAACTTGCCTCCCCATGAAATAAAATCCTATAAATGCCCCTGCCATGTATAGCAATGTGCAGACAAATGATGTATTAAATTGGGCGTTTATTGTTCGATAAATAAAAGTATCCCAGGTAGATGTTTCCCACCGGAGCAAATGCTGGGTCGTGGGTCAGTGGAGGTAAGGCTCCCAACGTTTCATTGACTGAGGACCCAAATGAGATCCAGTGGTCAGCCCAACGCTCGTCCGCCTGTAAACCCGGAACCAATTCTATAGAGGCTGGGTGGACCCTAGGCTTCAATCTGGAGGAGAATTTAGCTTGCAAAAAATCCCTAAAATCCCTTCGAGGATCTGGGATTCCTCTAACATAGCCGCAGTCAACCTGTTTGCTGATAGAGGAAACAAAAAAGTATTATTTTGAAATGTGTGTTTCTAACACTCCAACAATCGAAGCTCATTAAAGGCACTCAAGCAATTCAGGCGACTGAAAACCTTTTACTTCTTTTGTATATTTATTTTCAATGAACCTAAACTTCTGAAAATTTAAATATGAACTTGTGAAGCATCTAGGATTTCTATTTTCTTGTTTTTAATTTTCAAAATATTCTGTAATTAATTGAAATAAAATTCAAAAACAGGCAATTTTTTGGAAGTTGTCAAGGTAGTACTCGATATTTCTAAAAACTTGTCGAACACCTAAATGTTAAAAAAAATCGTAAAATAATGATTTGTGTTTAAGATATTTATTATTAGTGCAATAGTTAGGCCTAATTTTTTAAAAAATAAAAATTGTATTTTAAAAATTATTTGAGATTAATTCTTTTTTACGTGCTATCAATAATCTTAATAAAAAACGTTTTCCTTTAAGACTATCTAAACATCATGCAGATTCATTGTTGTTCGTTTTCAAAAATAAATTTGTTTTGAAGCATTTTTTTTATAGAAATAATTTTTTTAAGATCATATTTTCTTCTATTCTCCTTCCTACCTATTTGCATTTGAATATATAACATACAACATCTTCTTCAAAAATATAGTTTGGTTGTCAAAGTAAGATTTTCCTTTT
The DNA here is from genome assembly GCA_023159025.1 of Thereuonema tuberculata. Taxonomy (NCBI): domain Eukaryota; kingdom Metazoa; phylum Arthropoda; class Chilopoda; order Scutigeromorpha; family Scutigeridae; genus Thereuonema; species Thereuonema tuberculata. Next base: position 2,065 of record JAFIDM010069784.1, read on the forward strand.
TTTTTTGGTTGTCAAAGTAAGATTTTCCTTTTTTTTTGGTTGTCAAAGTAAGATTTTCCTTTTTTTTTTGGTTGTCAAAGTAAGATTTTCCGTTTTTTTTTGGTTGTCAAATTAAGATTTTCCTTTTTTTTTGGTTGTTAAAATTTTTGGCCCAAGTGCGGCCCGCAGTAATTTCCACATAATATATTTGGCCCTTTTACAACAAAAGGTTGCCGACCACTGACTTAGAGCATTCTTATTGGTGAACTTCACCTTTGCCTCCTTCCACAAACGATTAACTTCTTGCTGGCACGTTTGTTTCTTCATGTCGGCATGCCGCTTAAAAAACGCATTGTAGAAGTTTTGATACAAATTCATATTGAACACAATAACATCACCGTATACGTTGCTGATATCACGAGTGACTGACACGCAGTGATTCCAACCAGGGAACTCCACAAATGAAATCAGACACTGGCACGTGGCTTGTTTCAAATCGGGTAATCCCGGGCGTAGACAATATTAAAAAATGTTCTAATCTGTTGTAATATGTATATTCGTGTTGACGTGAGATTTTCATTGCTCTCCCCCCCCCCTTTAAATGAGTTTTGGTGAGATTTTGCCACACTTCTCCCCCCCCTTCCATTTTGAGCTCACGAAATTAATAGACGCCCCCAATTATTTGAATACTAAGAAATAAAGTATATGAAAGAACAAGTAAATGTAAAAGTGTTTATTGAGTATTAGGAGAGAGGAAGAAAAGGTGATTTCACATCCACAAATATACACAAAACCTAAAATAAGGTTGCTTGTAATATGTTATGCTAGGCCAAAATGAGACAACTTTAGTTGGTCAACTAAGGTTGGATGCGATCAGTTATGGGAGCACACGAGATACAGTGAATGCGCCGCCGTGCGGACAACCAACAAAGCACATCACTTATTTGAATGACCTTCACGTGTGATGACATGGAGAATGCCGTGATGCAAATGTTGTGATGCGGTCGTTCCAAACCTAATATATGTGTGATTGCTATTCAATATATGAGAAATATATTGAAATATATTGAACCGCACTAACGAGCGAGCGGTTATACCATAATTCCTTGCGAACAGAGCCACTGCTCTGCAAAATCTGACAAATTCGAGGTTTTCAAAACTCTCTGATAAATTCTGCCGCATAAAGTTAATGCATTTCAACATAAACTTTATTTATCTATATATATAAAAATGAATGTATCTTTCTTTCTTTCTTTCTTTCTTTGTCCTAGACCCTTTGACCTATCTGGACCAAACTTTGCAGAATTACTCTTTAAGACCCTGCGGAAAAGATAGGCTACCTTAGAACCTGCCCCCCCCCCCCAAGGGGTTGAAAAGGGGTAAAATCCCTGAAACATCCAATATCCCCCTGGTGGTGAAAATGAGAACTATACAAATATTGTGTAAAGTGAAAAATTCGTTCTCCTATGGGGGGCAGAGACACCACACTTTTGTGGGGGGATGGCGACACAAGGGCCTAAGTGTCCCAAACCCGATCGACACCGGGACCTTATATTTAGGGCCCCTTCTCGGGCCTCCCAAGTCAATTGCAAAAAGGGAAAAATTCGCTCTCCTAAGGGGGCAGGGACACCTTACTTGGGTGGGGGAAAGGCGACACAAGGGCCTAAGTGTCCCACACCCGACCGACACCGGGGCCTTATATTTAAAGCCCCTTCTCGGGGCCCCCACTCAATTGCAAAAAAGGGAAAAATTCGTTCTCCTACTGGGGGCGGGGACACCATACTTGGGTAGGGGGAAGGCGACACAAGGGCCTAAGTGTGCCAAACCCGATCGACACCGGGACCTTATATTTAGGGCCCCTTCTCGGGCCTCCCAAGTCAATTGCAAAAAGGGAAAAATTCGCTCTCCTAAGGGGTCAGGGACACCTTACTTGGGTGGGGGAAAGGTGACACAAGGGCCTAAGTGTCCCACACCCGACCGACACCGGGGCCTTATATTTAGGGCCCCTTCACGGGGCCCCCAGTTAATTGCAAAAAATGGAAAAATTCGTTCTATTGGGGACAGGAGGGTTATTCCACGTCAAATCATCCAGGCCATGTCACCCACTACCTAGTTGAGAACTGAGATTTTGTGTACTGCTATTATACTTAATTTCATGAATTTTTGCCAATTTTTATTGCTTTATATACATTCTGTTGGTAATAATAGCAGAAAGTTTGATGCAATGTGGTACTTCAAAGCGAATTGTGAAAATTTGAAAATTGGCTGCAGTTTTTAAATGGAAACAAGTAGGATGACAATTTTTTCCCTGAATATGCATTGTGACATGTAGTTTATGAAAACATAAAAGAATTGGCCGTATAAAATTTTGTTTTAATTGTTTTATAATTTTTTTTGTTTTTTTTTTGGTTAATTTAAAAAAAAAATTTGGACACTTGCTCTACTCTGAAAATCCTTGAAAAAATTAGAAAGTGATTTACAAATAGTAAAGTTTCATCACAAAAAAAATCATTTTGTAGAAATGAATTGTTCTTACCAAAAAAAAATCGTGAAAGAATTGGCCAAAAAAAATTTTATAGTTTAATGTTTTTTTGGTTAAATTTCTAAAAAAAAATTTGGACACTTGCCCCCATCTGAAAATCCTTGAAAAAATTAGAAAGTGATTTACAAAGAGTAAAGTTTCATCACAAAAAAATCAGTTTTGAGAAATGAATTGTTCTTAAAAAAAAAAAAATATCATGAAAGAATTGACCATAAAAAATTTTATAGATTAATTTTTTTTTTGGTTAAATTTCTAAAAAAAAATTTGGACACTTGCCCCCCTCTGAAAATCATTGAAAAAATTACGAAGTGATTTACAAATAGTAAAGTTTCCTCACAAAAAAAAATCAGTTTTGAGAAATGAATGGTACGAATGAAAAAAAAAAAATTAGTAAAAGAATTGGCCAAATAAAATTTTGTTGATTAATTTTTTTTGTAACATTAAAAAAAAAAATTTGGACACTTGCCTTCCCCTCTGAAAATCATTGAAAAAAATTAGAAACTGATCTGCAAATAGTAAATTTGCATCACAAAAAAAATCAATTTTGAGAAATGAATGGTACTCACAAAAAAAAATTCATCTTGAATTTTGAAAACATTTTCATTCAGCCATTAACATTCCCACAATATCACAATAATAGAAATACTGTTAACTACTCAAGAAACATTAACAACATAAGTGAGCATAAAAATATACAAATGTAAAAAAAATTGCAATATAAAACAAAGCTATAAACTATAAAATATACTCGTACATTATATAAGATATGAATCTGCATTCAAGTTCATTTGGAACTATTTATATGACAAGATGCTTTAATGCTTCACATTTAATATTTTTTTTGTATGAGGACCACTTTTCTTCCACCAATCTAGAAGACTTTTTGTTTAGAGAATAAGTATTGCCTGTTGCTGTGGTGATATCAACTTCACATAGAATATGTGAGAATGGGACATCACAAACATCATTATCAGGCCAATAGAAGGACGGGGATGGTCCATGAGGATGCATGAACCTTACTGTAACATCTCCTTCTACACCATTCACTTTCTCAACAATCCCCAGATACCAAGAAGAGTCATATACAAATGCAACATAGCAGTTGGGCTGCACAGAGCATAATGGCATCAGTGGCGGAAGTGCAGAGAAATCATGAATGATACTAAAATCAGTATCATAGCTTAGCCTTTTTGCTCCAATCTTGGTTGGTGATAGTGGTATAATGTGATGCATAGATCGTGTTACAGGAACAGTTTTTGCACTTTCAAAGCGTGGGAAAGAAAATTTCTGACTTGAACCATTTCATCTTTTGAAACAGAGAACTGAAATGCCTTGTAGGTTTTCCCGACAGAATTCAAATGTCTGCGATGCAGTAAGTATTTGATCTTTATATAGTCTTTGCAAACTTGTTTTTGTTAAAGACAAGTCTTTTGACAGTGCCACCAATACCATCGCAGGGAGATTTGCCATGGCTGGTTGCAAAAAAAAAGACCAAATATATTGTACTTTATATTGAAATCGTGTTCATGGTAGCAGATATTTCTGAAATTCTTACAATTTTTATATTGTGCAGCACACCCGTCAGTGAAATATTCAGCATAAGCAAGTGGAATTTCAGGAAATTCAAACTTCAAAAAATTCAATACAGTCTTCTGTGTCTGATACACAAGGGCCACATCATGTTCTAGATCATCAGAAATGATACAAAAAATTTTTGCTTGCAACTGTTGATCTTTTTTGTAATATATAACAATAGTGTGAAGAGTGCAGCTACCATTGTTCCAATGGTACCCCTGTACTTCATCTTGAACAACAAAATGGAGATTTTCACTGAAATCCATTAAAATTAACACTGATCCTTCATCAAGTGTTTCTTTCTTCATTTTCAGATAATCAGACTGTGATTGAGCAATAAAAGAGTGTGGAGTAAGTGTTTCAATTTCCTTAATTAGTGTGTCGCAGAATTCTGATAGAGTGGTGATTTGAACATTTAAAGTCATTCTATCAGTTGATACCCATTGACTGTACTGAACCATCACATCAGGATCATAGTCTTCTATTTCATCTTTTAAGTGTATTTCAAGTAAAGAACTGGGAAGGGAGGGGGGGCATTTTTTGAACAGAAGGAGCATACAGGCTCGGTTATTTATATCATGTTACTGTTTTCATTAGATCATGGTATGTTACTTTAATAGAAATAGAATTTAGAAGCAATTAACATTTTGACTGTAAGTGTTGACACATACGATAGGTGTTCCTGATGATCCTGCGAGTATATACTGTTTTGGTCGAAGAGATTCAAAGTTTGAAAATCCTACTTTGCTTCAGGATACTTTTTTTTTATAGAGAGAATACATTTCAGCTAAATTACTTAAAACAAGACGCTTCTGTTCATATGTATTTTTTATGGTGCTCATTTTACAGGTGACATGATAGTCAGAAATTATCAATTTTTTTTTTTTTTTTAATATAGTGTTTTTTCTACACTTCCCATTATTTCTACAAACTGATTTTTTTTGTGTGGCATAAAGAAGGATTTATAATAATATTGTAAAATTTTCAAAGGAATCTATGATGGAGCAATACCTTAAAAAAAAAAAATACCCAGGTATCGAATTTATTTGAAAAAAATTATTTAATTAATTATGATTACTCAATAAAAGAAGCATGAACATAAAAATATAAACATTCCTCTTTAATTTAAAAAAAAATCAAGGTTCTACTGCAAAAACTGTAGGAACTATTGCATTTTTAAATTATCAAGGAACTTGTCCATGAAACACCCGAGTTCCTGGATCCATATAACTTCTTGAGACCATTACTGAAAAATTACTTAACCTGCAACATTTAAATTTTGGAAATGTTCATATATCTAGGTAACCTTCAATTATACAAAATTTCAAAGTTTTCTGTGAGGGTGGGTGACATTTCCTAAAATTTCTGGATGATTTGATATGGAATAACCCAGGAACACCACACTCGGGTGGGAGGAAGACAACACAAAGGCTAAAGTGTCCCACCACCGACCGACACTGGGACCTTATATTTACGGCCCCTTCTCACCGAGCCCTTTCTTTCTTTGAGTGGCATTGCAACGCATGCGGGTACCGCTAGTGTGTGAATAAAAACCGTAATGCACTAATATTCATTTTGTATTTGCTCTCCGCTGAAGTGGGGGAAATGTTTTTCGACGCCATGTTTTTCAATAGGCGTAACGTCACGACTGACGTGTTCTAACACTGCCCTGTGATTGGGTAATTTCCCAACAACTCACAAAGTTGTTCCCACAGCACCAACTCGAATTGGCCAACTAAAAGTTGGTAGAAAGTCACTACCAAATGTGCTCAAAAGGCGCTCTAACAACTAGTTGTCCATATAACCTAGCACAAAGTTGCCTTGTGTGCGCCCTACTTTCAGTGCCGGATCTAGGAAGTTTAGCAGAGGGGGCTAGTCAGCCCATGCTGCCCCTGTAGCTTTTTTCACTATTTAATGCAGTAATAAATAACTGTTCAATCCCCCGGGGATTGAACTTGCCCCCTTTGGCCTCCCCCCCACACTTAATCCGGTACAGCATGCTTAGAATAACACATCATAATTTACAAGATCATAATATAAAAAAAAATAAAAAAACAAGATATGCTTAAAGTGTAATTGAAACTGGCTCTCTCGCCCACATCTAATCCCAATTCCGAATATACTGTGTATTAAAGAAACAAACATAAGCATAAATTAATTAATTTCCTCAATAATCATTAATAGAAGTCCCGTCTAAGAATATAAATATTAACAGTTTCAATTGGTAGCGACCCAATTGTGATGGCGATCAAAATCTGTAGTTATTGCGTTTGTCCTGTCCGTCCGTCCATGTCTGTCTGTTCACCCCTAACAACTTAATATTTTTTTGTTTTTTCAATGTTCGCTTGGGTTTCTTTTTTTCTTATTTTCATCACTTTTTTTTTTGCTTAAGTTAACATACTTCCTTTTTTTATTATTATTTTTGCTAGGATATTAAATTATGATACGTTCAATAGAAAGCAAGTTTAACGTCCGTAATAATTCATAAATGGGGAGACAATCGCCAACCGGACAATAAATATGCCTTCGCACATTGAGCCAACATCAACGGGAATTCTGTACAGCTGTTTCATCCTTATTATGGAATCATCAGCAGAATATACCCTTGATGTTTGGCTCGCTGCGCGAAAGCTTTACCCAAAAGCATTCTCGATCCCGGGAATGGGCCGCCCAGATTAAAAACAATAAAATAAAAAATGATCCTGAAATATCCAATATATTAACCCCTTGTCCTCTCACTGAAAGGCACTAAGGAAATTAATTACAAAAAGGCAACATGATAAGTTCAATAGAAAGCAAGTTTAACGTCCGTAATAATTCATAAATGGAGATATAAACGCCAACCGGACAATTGTAAATTGTACGAATTCAACGGCTCTAAAAGATAAGTACAAATTGTGCGTTTAATTTGTATCGGCAGTTTTTAAGCAATATCAGTCAGTTCCAGAAATTCAGGACTTAGTGTTCGCTTTGGAAAACGAAATTGAATTGCAACGAAGTCAACTGTAAGGCGTTACAATTTACGGAAAAGAAATGAAAAGAAAGTCTAATGAATTGAACCAGATATTAGTGGATGTAGTTTAGAACTGATAATTTAGTATTGAAGTAGGAGGACTATCCAGTTAATTATAACCCAAGTAATTATATCATATATCAACACGAGAAGTTATCGAAGTACAATTATTAAGGAGAAGGCAACCTTTATTACGAATAGCGTTCCTGAAATTGAAGACAAGAGATTGATTAATTCACAGCAAGTTCAACCGAGCGAAGTTAAACTAGAACGGAACCATTTTGTATTAAGGAGTGTTGATGCAGATATTATTTCATTGAGAACTGTTAGTGAATTAAATAGAAAAGTAAATTTAATTCCTGTTGAAGTTATTCCGTGCTTAATTACGAAGTGGAATTAAGAAGAATAATACTATTGGATATCTCGGTAACCAGCGCCATTGGATATACAGCTTATGAACAATCGCAATGAATTATGGGAACAAGGAAGCAGATGTTCGGCTATTGCGCGCCATGTTTGAACTTCCAATAGTGTTCAGTGCACATCAGTAACGAGGATTAATTGTGCGTCTAGAAGTGACTGGCGGCATTGCTACAAATATTGGTCATCGCAGCAATGTCACAGAAGTGAAAGGCAAAGCTGAGACGATAGACTGTAAGTAATGAAAATATTTAATTACTTCCATTTTGGAGGGTCCTGTCATTACGAAGACGAAGAAACCGACGCAAGTGCTTCGGACTTTGACTTTTATTAAATAGTATAATCACTAAATTTGCTTTATTCACATAAGGTGTTAATTGATAGAAAAGCCTGATATTAATTATTATTTAATATCTTTATAAATATTATAAAGATAAAGTGCTTTCACAATACAGTGAAAGAAACCATTAACCATACTAGGTGAGAAACCTTTCATGCAGGTGAATTCCATTAATCGAATGATTCACGTGTCTATCACACTAGAGTTGAGAAAGCCTATTCGTATTCACAAAGGTGAAATAGTGTATGAGCCATTTATTGTGCATAACAAGAGAACTCTCACGTGTGTGTGAACTGTACTGTTATAAATTGAAACAATCACTCCATATATTTGCATTATTATTAGAAGCGTGCTTGTTATTAAGATATTATTAATCAAAGGATTATTTTGTGAATTAGTTTTGATATTACCTATCAAGTTGATACTCGAGAAGGAATTATTATTATTTCTAAGTTCAAGAACTGTAGCAGACTTTATGAGTGTTAAGTCTACTAACCTTTTACGTAAATCACTTGTATATATCCATTATTCAGAAAGAATTTTAAAGGAAAATAAATCACTTCATGATTTTTCGTAGCCTACCCTAATTCTCTTTCTGTTATTCTGTTCTTCTGCAGAACTATGCTTTCTGCACCTAATCGCAGCAATTTTTAATGTTTTTGTTATTATGGATCGCCCTTAAATTTATGCTTTGGCATAAAATTATATTCACATGTTGTTTTTTTTTTAAGTGTGTCTTCAAAAAAAATTATGATTATTATTTACAAACCAATTTCTAAGTCAATTATTTTTTATAATATTTCGTATTTCAAAATACAATAACTTTTTATACAATAACCTAATACAGCAATAATCTTATGTACAAACAATTGAATCTAATAACACTGAAGATGAATAACATTGGCACTAATTAATTTGTTCGGATAATAGGCTTTCTATGGGAAATTTGTAAATATAACGTTAAAATAAAGAAAAAGTGCAGTTGTGCTTTTCTGGATTTATTATAATATTTATAACAAAAAAATAACAGGAAAAAGAAAATAAAAACAGGGTAATTTTTAAGAAAACAAGGCTGTTAAAATAAAAAAAAAAAAAAAAATTTTATCATTAGAAAAACAGAGATAAGGCAGTTGCCAATTTAATCATTAGTTTGTAAAAAAAAAAAAAGGGTTCCTAAAAGAATTTCAAGTCTAGTTTTCTTCAAATCGTCCGCACCAGCCCTTTAAAAAAAAAAAAAAGACAAAAAAGGAAATCCCATAGGAATAAGAAATTGTGAAATATTGGCCAAGAATAAAATAAACTTAGTAGAACTAACAAATGTTCTTTTGAAAAGAAAAATCCCACCCAAAACATTTCATGTAAAATAAGTTGCCAAGACTCACATGCTTATAACGCTTTCACTGTTAAAAAGATATGAGATCTCATGTAGAGCCAAGTCCCTAACTCTACAAGCCCCAACTCTAAAAACCCTCTATCCTGGTCAAAAAGTATGGCTTAGCCGTTTCATGCCTGTCGCACAGACAATCCCATGGAGTTATGAGTAAGGTAAGGTATACTTTTTGACCAAGATAGTAGGGTTTTTAGAGTTAGGCCTTGTTGAGTGAGGGGCTTGGCTCTACATGAGATCTGACAACTTTTTAACAGTGAAAGCGTTATGAGCATATTGGCAACATATTTTATATGAAATATTTTGCGTGGGATGAAATAGTTCCATGAAACGGCCAAGCCATACTTTTTGACCAAGATAGAGGGGCTTCTAGAGTTGGGGCTTGTAGAGTTAGGGGCTTGGCTCTAC
>JAFIDM010069785.1:0-11987 GCA_023159025.1 Thereuonema tuberculata
TGTCAATCGACCATGCTTTCCATTTTACCGGGCGAGTATAACTAACAGAGTTGTATAATTTATTCAAACTGCTATGTTACAGTTTTTTTTATTTCTACAACAAAGCAGTTTGAATAAATACAACGAGACCGTTGTTTCTTTGTTTCTAAGGTCTCTGTAGGTCAAATAATCATGCATTTGACTATGAGTGGAGTAGCCTAGTTCGATTCCGGCGGGAGGTTGGTGTTTTTCTTTCGAGGAAAAACATAAACTCGAGCTCCATTTCACAGATAAGACATAAATGGAAAAAGATTTTCTCCACGTTACGGGTCTTAGGGATTATCCAGTCCTCTGTAAATTGGAGATCTGGTTTCTTATTCGGAGATTAAAAGCGGGTGAGCGTCGGTCTAACTATACGATCTCACCTGAGTCACTCTGATCGTGGAAAGATGAGGCTTATCTCCCGTGCTCAGTTGAACCTTCTAGGCCTGTGGTAGAATAGTTTGAATAAACAGGAAAAATCATGTCCCGATTGACATCTCTCCCGAAATCACGATTGGACGCCAGAGGTGGTTTTAGGAATAGGTAACCTTAGCCTTTTAATTAAGTTCTCGCGATTTTAGGAGCCTCTGAGCGAAGATGTCAATTTTTTTTTTTGGTTGGGTGATTTTTTTTTTTTTTTGATGACGGAGTTCAGATCGAATTCATTAACTAATAAATAAGGACACACACTTTTGTTGAAACTTACATAAGTGAAGCGTGGCGCTGTTATTTATAAAAGATCTCGTATAATCTAAAGCTGCCTCTGTCCGAAAGTAATGTCTACAATCATCATTCTATAGACATTTCTTTTCACAACTTTCCAAATTCAGGTTTTGATTTAACTACATTTCGTGCACATTAAAACAAAAACGATTGTATGTTTTAATCATGAATATTCCAGCAACAGACTGTCGTTATTTTTTTTGTATATTGCCTTTTTTGTATTTCCAATTAAAACGACATACATCTGGTAGGTCACATATTATTTCCCACGAATATAAAGTTTTAGTACTACCTAAAAAGGCCATAATAACTTCTGCGCATGTGCGAATAATCTGTCAGCTAAATTCCACTGAAAAGCATTAATAACATATTTAATCAAAATCAATAATACAAAAACGTCATAATAATTAAAAAATGCAAAACTCCAGAAAAGGTATTGAACTTTTGATTTAGGACTATTTATTTAGTGCGTAGTCAACTCATAATGGGTCGTGCGTGATCCGCCTCCATTTCCACTTCGTTTTTAATTGGGAGTGGTAGTTACTCTTTCTTTAAACATATTGAAATTAATACAATAAAGTGATTTCAAAAAGAAAATAATATGTATAATCTTGATATAAGATTTACAATTCAATTTTCAGGAAGAATTATTTTGAAATTGGCCTTAAATTTGATTATTACACATTATTAAACGAAGTCATTGCATTACAATAATTGGATTACAATAATTACAATAATTTATTTTTTTTACAATCAAGTTATCGATAAAAATTAGTTATATAAATTATACAATCAAATTACATAATTTATTAGATGTAATTAAAATACTAATATTTGTACTGTTTTGGAAGATCTTCAAAATCCATACGCAAAAAAAAAAAAAAATATTTTGTTTTTAAATTTGGCATTTTTTTTATGAAAAAAAACCTATTGTTAATCAAAATTCTCTAAAAATTAAATAGATCGAAAATTAAAATAATTAATACCAGTTTTACAATTTAACTTAGCTTATTCGTTTGTATTAGTTTTATTTAAGTTCATTTTTATAGAAATATACGTGTTTCTTTTAAAACGAAGTTATTTAAATCGTTATTTTATTACAATTTTTAAAATAATAATAATAATAATAATAATAATAATGATAATAATAATAATAGAACGTAGCGTTCGTTGATACTAAAGACTAAGTTTAAGAATTGAAAGTGGAATTAATTAAAGTAATTAATTAAAAGTACACAATTAAGTAAAATAATCAAGTTTTACTATTTTCACAGTAGTTAATAAATTAGTTAGTTTGTAGTTGATTCACGGATAACCAATTCAAAGAATACATTAAATTTACAATAAAGTTAATTCTATTTGAAATGATGGATTCTAAAAAGCGTAATTGTATTACAGTAAACTCTCGAATATCCGGGCTAAGAGAGGGAAAAAGATGAAGAAATAGTGGAAAGAATGAGAAAATTAAAAATGTGTGTTTACAATATGTATATTGTCACACTGTTATGCAATGAGCTTTATTTTGCAAACTTTCAATATAGTTTCTTTATCTTTATGAATATTTCGAGGATTATTCGAATTTTCTTAATGCTCTGTGTGTCCAACAGTGTGTCAAAATGTTGTGTCCATCCCACTTTCTTCTCTTCTTTTCATTCTTATCCTGTTTCGTAGAATACAAAGTATCTACGAATATCGGAGAGTTCGCTGTGATTATCATGTATTCTCCTTTTATTGTTATATCTTCATATATCTTCATTTATATTCATCTAAAAAAAAATCATTTTTTTAAATACTAAATTACCGAACGAAGCAAAAACTCTTTCCATGATTACTTTTATTTATGTTAAAATTTATAATCATTTTAGTAGAAAAATAATCTTTATCAAAGTTCAATATTTTTTATACGTCGACAGTTTAATACACTGACAGAACTGACGAAGACTATAAAACGCAACCCTTATCTGTCAATGTATTAAACTGTCGATATATTAAAAAATATTGAGTATTTTTTTAATTAGAATTACTTATCTGTGTTTTTTTCAGTAATAATATGAATTTTTTTTTATATTTAATACGAGGGCAGAAACTGCTGTTTCGGGATATTTATCTTTACTCAGCTTTCTATTAGTGAACAGAATCAAATTTTTTTAGTCTTCATAAAACCAAAATGAATTATTTCGTAAAAAAATTTCATTCAAAACATTAAAAAAATAATTTAAAAGTCATAAAAAATTAAATTCATGGCAAATATTAATTAACTGTTAAGTATTTAATTTAACAACAAAATGCTTTCAAATTCGTCTACAAACTATTGAATACGGAATTTGACATTCTCAAGTCTGCAAGTTCTGTGGAGACGTGGGGTACCTCCAACTGATGCGAGATAATCATTTCGAAACCGCACTATTCTGGATATCCAATAAATATGATAAATTTTTATAAAATTTAAAAAAAAAGTTTCATTACGTTGCTCTATTTCTTTTACAACAAATAGTAAATTTAAATATTAGATATTTTTTTCGAAAAGCTTTTTAATGATACTTTTTTTTAAATGAATAATGTTTTATGAATTTATAAAGATTGGCAATGAAATTATATAGAAAAAACCAGGCACCCATTTTTATAAAAATATATATAAATCAAATTGGCATAAAATATTTGCTTGAAAGGTAGTTAGAATAAAGTGAACGATTACTTAGTGACACGCTTAATGATCTGTAGAGCCTAATATCACTGCAAAATTCCTAGAACTGAAACTAGGAATGAAAAGAACATAGGAAAAATTGTTGTATTATTTACGATAGATTACCAACATATTTATTCTTTATTTATTGTTACTAATATCTGCATTTGGGAAGAGATCTTTTCATAAAATAGGCTTTATAATTTTTAGCCTAAATCTATTACATTAACAATTAATCTTAGTATTATGTTAATATGAATTATTTTTTTCTTTTGTAAAATTATCTCATCATCGTCGTAATGGTGGCTTTCGATTATTTGTTAGTCATTTCAAAGGGTTGGAGTGAATTGTGGGTAATAACAAAACACAGTCGGTGAATTTACCTGATGTTGCCTCCTAGTGGTAAGCTGGAGAATTAATGATGCTGTCTATGAAATAGTACATTATTTTCGTGTTATTGGGGGATATTTAAGAAAGCCGAGCCATCAGGCATAATATTCTAACGTTGGAGAAGCCTCTAATGTCATCAATAAATAGCCCCCTCCCCCAACAATATCTATGTATACAGTTGCCCGGTGCATAGGGTAACAAAGAAATGGCGAATAAGCATATATCAGGCTACCACAGTACAACATATACTAACCATATCTTTTCCATGAATAAATATTTCTTCGCCTATTTCAATAGGTTTCTGATCTGTTACATCACTCTCAGAATCAGATATTACTCCATTCTCCTTCAGTAAGTTAGAAACAGGACACAGCATTCGCGATCTTTTGCTTGTAGTTCTCGTCTGATAATTCATTTAGTAAAAATTCATTTCTCATTAATTTGAAAAAAAATAAAAATTGTTTTTTTTTAAATTATCTGAGATCAAATTATTTTTTTTAAAAATTAACTATTGTACTAATAATAAATATTTTAAATACAAATCATTATTTTACAAATTTTTTATCATTTCAGGTTTTCGATAAATTTTTTTGAGTTGAAAATACCGAGTAATATCTCAAAAACACCCAAAAAATTGACTGTTTTTGAGTTTTAATTTAATTAATTGCAGAATATTTTGAAAATTAAAAACAAGAAAATAGAAATCCCACATGCTTCACAAGTTCATTTCTAAATTTTCAGAATTTCAGATACATTGGTAAAAGAAATATGTCGGGTGATTTATAAAGTACTGGTGGTTTTCACCGCCCCATATCTTTTAAACTACTGCTTATAAAAATCTGAAACTTTTTTTATAAAATCGTCAAACATATAAGAATTATATTTTCATGTTATTATTTATTCATTGTTATTGAAATTTATTTTATTTACGTTCAAACACCCCCAATATATCGTATATTTAAATAACTGTTGTGATGTTGTTTAAACTCTAAGTCTGGATCCAATATTCAAATGATACAGAAACCTACTTAGGAAAATTTAATCTAAACATTTTTGTCATTAATTTCTTTGTTTAATTAAAAAACAATAACAAAAAACAAAAAAACAGCTATTTTTTTGAAAATGCATTCTGACAAATGACTCTTTTGGGAGACAGTCAAATATTTTTTTTGGATAATACTTTCGATATATTGGGGGTGTTTGAACGCAAATAAAATGAATTTCAATAATAATGAATAAATAATAACATGAAAATATTATATGTTTGACGATTTTATATAAAAAGTTTCAGATTTTTATGAGCAGTAGTTTAAAAGATATAGGGCGGTGAAAACCACCAGTACTTTATGAATCACCCTGTATAAAAGAAATAAAAGATTTGCGGACACCTGCATTTGTTTGAGTCAGGATTGGAATATCTTAGCAGTGCAGTAAAATACTATAGGAAAGCCAACCCTCGTTTTGTTTTACAATGAATTATGAATACGACTGTAGCCTTGACATTTAATTATTTTCAATATTTGACACAAAAATTAATACACAAGATATATAAATAAATTCTCCTATATATGTACAACTATACATCTATATATTTTTAATCAGATCCTAAGTGACTCTTCAACACATCCCTGTATTTGAGGAACACTGGTTTAAAGAACCAAATGAAATTTACATATTAATTTTCAAAAAAAATCAACCAATCACAGTAACAATATTTCGATGAAAAATGGTAATTTTTGTAGTCTAAATCGAAGCTGACAAATTTCACTTCACTTAATAGAAATGAAACGTTCTGTTCCCAAATGCATTTATCAGTTGTTAAGCGTAGAATGCAGTAGTAGGTCTATCACGGGACAGTAGAACTGCTTATAGGAATCACAGCTTACGTATTATCCGGGGCTAAAAAGAGAGAATCTCATGGCTTTAGTACACTTGTGTTATAGAAACTGAGGAAATCTTAGACTATTTAGTATTATATTGTGAAAATAAATACAGAATTTGAATGTAGCTTTTACTTAACCACGTTATTTTTCTCTTTTTAATAGGCTTTATCTTTAATCTTTTGATTGTCTTGGTAGATTTCACTCTTGTATGTAAAGAAGCACTGTTGTATTAAATATATTTTCTCAAAATCTATTGACTTTTGTATTTATTTTATAAAATGGTTATTATATTATTCAGGTCAATTCAAAATTAATGTTCAGTTAATTTATTATTTTGTAGAATGACTCAAATACTAGACTAAGGGCGGCGTGCACCAAGCTTTCATTAACTTTAAGTACTGTTAAATCTCCCCTTAACCAACCGACAGTTTCTGTGCATCAATATTCGTTGGGTTTAACAGTCGTCAAATTTTCGATGACCGATTTTCCATTCGTCAATTCCCATCAGCCCCCGCGCCGTTCAATTGTTCAAGATGGCTGACGTCAGCTCCGATTGAAACTGACTCCCGTGATTTTGACGATGAATTCGATGTATTTTTTCCTATTAAATGTTCCGAAAATAATATCGAATACGATTAATTCCTGTGAAGGTTCTTACGTTGACATTTCATGTCTTCAAGAAAAAAATTTCTGTCCACGTGTATTTTTTCTTCTCCATGGAAGCTGCCATTTTAAAATACATTGGTTCTATGAACAGACATCCGGAAATGATGTTAAATGTTATTAAACAGGCCAGAATCAATGTATACGTGATATTCAACACTTAACAGATAACACTAACAAGCAAACACCGAAATATTTTATAATACAAAAATCGTTGTATTACTAGTTTCTTTAGAAAACAATCTTCACAATTTCACCGAGTCGTTTTACACTGTATTACATTTACCTTCAGTGATCAAACTGTCCGCCATTTTGAAATGATAAACCACAGCAATAAGCCCTTAACAAAATATTATGCCATTCTTATCAAAAGTTGTAACCAACTTTTTATTTATTCTATTTTTTTTTTTATCACTCCATTAAATTAACAAGTATATAAATTTGAAGTTTAGATGGCTGATGATTTTTCCTTCCTTGTAGCGATGAAAGATCTCTCCCAGCTTAGAAACAACTGTATGTAAAGGTCTTAAACAAAATATTTTTCATATAGTAGTACTAATCACTCATTTTAACATAAAAACCTGTTTTTTTTTATCATAAAATTTTACAAAATTGGATGAAATACATTAAAATTTATTTATCCAACTGTTTCTTAAGGTAAACAAACAGAGAAACCAATTCAGTAAGTGCTTTCGCTTCACTTATACTATTTAACAACTGTACGATCAAGAAAAGAAGCAAATCGTGGGTTATGGATTACTATTTCTATGTATTCTAAGCGACATCTATTGTAAAGCATCTTAACTGTTTTCTACATTTCTGCACATCAAAGTAGAGAACAAGATTAATTTTTTTTTTTTATTCTTTGCATCTTTAAGATAACCTATATACTATGTATTCACATTTTTTATAAATGTAATCCATATCCAAATGTGGCTTCGGACGTGGAAAACGAACTGCAGCTCCTGTAGTTTTTCGCTCGTTGACAATTAATTTTCTTCACCGTCAAATGGGTATATTTGTAGCAATAGCAGGTCTTCTTAGTAATTCAGAAATATAAATTCCATCACTCTAGACTCGTAAAACTAGTGAAAAACGTTGCAAATTATACTTGTAGCTTGGCTGTGCAGGCCTTACAGTAACCTGTTGTTATGACGCCGCCATATTGCTTTCTTCAGCAGTGAGTTCCAGGATCAACTAAGCGATCCGTATTTCTTCATATTCTTTTTTCTCTGTGCTTTGTATAATATTTGCTCAGCTTTCCATCGTGTAGTTGGGAATAAGCATGCTGCACTAGGGGGAAGTGGAGGGGCATTTCGAGGACTAGGGGAAGGGCGGGGACCAAAATAATGGTCTCACATTTTAAGTTGTATTAAATTTTAAAGAAAATCGTCTAGTCGTTTAAGCGAGTATTGAGGGGATCATGTTTGAGGAGGGCTGGGAAGGGTAGGGAACTAAACAAATGAGGCTATGTTTTTAAATTCGAATATAAATAAGCTATTTACCAAAGAGGAATGCGCTGATCTGCCCAGCCACTGTATAGCAATGAGATATATACCTGTAGATGCTTGGCTTCCCTGCAACCTACACTCACCGTATGACATAAGTCATATCTAGACATATATAACTCCGAACGGACTAATAATTGAGACGAGTCGTAATAATAAAATATGTTCTATTTAAGATTTTTCTACAGATATATATCTTATCACTATACAGAATGGGGCAACTTCCCATAGACTTTTGCCCATTGTCCTTTGATGGAAATCCGTCTATTGTCCTCAAAATGAATGATGGTCGACCTGTTTTTGTGAGATCTGCGCATGTAACATCGATTACTCTGGTCAGGCACTTCCGTATGAGTTTATCACAGGACGTCGCCATTACGGTAAAGGCTTGTTACTTTGCAAAACAGCATTGTATTTATAAATAATATATATTTATTTATTTATATAAATACTTATTGTTAGCAACTGGTATTGAAATAACGGTAAATAGTCGAGAGAAGTTTTAATTTGGCGTTATCAACATGTCTTTCTCAGTGAAAGCAGACGACGGGCGTCCATTGTGACAGGAAAACATAATTGATCAGCTACCGGAAGGGCTGCGCAGTTCAAACTTCCGCGGGTCATCTTTCATTTTGAGGACAATAGCTGTTTTAGCGTGATGTGCACAAAAAAGACAAATGGATAAACAGAGGACAAACATGATCAATGGGAATCGTGAGACTGCGCATGCTCAGTAATAAATAAAGAGGCAGAAGAAATATATAAAAAAATTCAGTTTTTATTATTTTTCTAAGTATCTACAAGTGATAATGTAATGATAAAAAAAAACAACTGAATAAATAAAGACAGCACTGAAATTATAAACATATAAAAGTATTTTTCATATTATCATTAATTAAATGAAAGAATATCACATTAATAGCAACTCCAACACTTGCAACGAAAATTGCAAACAATTAAAAAAAAAATACAAAAGTTTCAAAATATTTAAAACTCTTGAAATATCTCCGTCACAAATAGTTCATGAAAAACATGAAGATATATAATAAAATACTAAAGAAACTCCAACAAAGAGCAAAAGTAAAATGTGTATAATTTATTTCACTCAAATAAATAAAAAAATAAATAATGAATTGCGATAAAAACAAAACTTTACCTTTTTTTTTTCCCCTCTATGTGAGAATTGTTTGTTTATAGACAACCGCTTTACAGAAAAAGGGGTGATTTTCTGTAAACATAATTTAATAAATAAATTTATATTACCAACAATGTTATAATTAAGAAGTAAAATAAACTTCTAAATTAAGCTGTATGTCTTGTGACCACCTATTTTTTTTTTAAAGTTCATATACATCCTGGAAGATAAGTAAGCTTTTCTTCTAAGTTCAGTGTCTTTTTTAATTTCACATTTATTTTTCATTTACAAAAATACATCATCGTATAATTTATTTACTATCAGTGATTGTATGTTTTATTTTTAATTTCTTAAACTGTTTAAGACATAACAAACTTTTCATAAATTTTATGAAAGCGTTCGATGTAGTTTACATATGTTTTTTTTTTTTGTTTTTTATTTTTATAATGAATAAATTGGGAAGCGCTTTGTCCTTAGACAGCTTCAACTACTGGAGTTATATTTTACAATACAGATATATTACAATTGTTTAAGTCCATGTATTTTGTTTTAAGACTGTTTTAGACGTACCATTTCAACAGGCAATCTGTGCGCCATTGGCGCGCCATGGCGGGATGGAAAGCACATTGCCTCTCCTGCTGTAATTTAAACGTGTTCTATTTTTTAGAGAGATGGCATGCCATCTAGAACGAGCTATCTGACACCAGCGCTCCTGATGGCGAATTGAAGAACTTGAAGTCCAATCGATTTGCATCGGAAGTCATTTTTTCCTTTTGTTTTCGTGGATGCTTCCAGAAAAAGCTACATTATTAACCAAAATCATAACAGAATTCTGGTCTGAAAATTCGAATCGACGACCGATTGAAATCTCGAAAACATATCGTTGTTGGTCGAGATTTAATGAGAAATATCGAAACTGAAAACAAAGAAATACAAAAAGATGAAAAAATGAATACTTCCTATTTTAATTAATTAAAAATATTCTTTCGCCTATTCAATGCATTGAATAAATGAATTTTATATAAATCAATGCTACATTTTCGTATGACGGCAATTGAGAAGTGTAAATTTTCCGTGTGATGGAAGGCGATATGGAACATGTAAGACAAGAGTTTTAAAGCTTTTTATTCACTGGCAATCTACCCTGAAATTGCCATCGATATAGCCTACTCAAATGGCACGTCTAAAAAGCACTAAGAACTAAGCACTAAGCACTTTAAGCTTAAGATTCCAACATATTAATTCTTGTTTCACGACAATTTGCAACACAAGAAGGTAATAATGTGAAAGCACTCATGATTACAATATAATGTAAATCAAAGGCTTAAAAAAAATTCGAAAAGGGGAGGGGGGCAATAAACGTGATATGATGGTCAGTGCGTTGACGCGAAAACGCATTGCTTTTCAATATTTTATGTGTATTTATTTATATTTATTTTTTCACAGGCATACAAAGCTAGAATAATTACAATTTAATTAATAATTGTAATTTTAAATTAAAAACAAATTTAATGAAATTAATTGTATCAATGTCTTAATATAGTGTTTCTCATGCCCCCCCCCCCCCTACACACAAATTATAATTTTTATTTTGAAAATGAAATATTATTAAAATATTTTTTTATTATTATTTTCATTTTGTTAAAGTTTTCACAATTAAATTTTAACATGTTGGCCAAACTCGGGCATTGACACCTCTGATATAAATAATAAAATTTTTATTAATTCGCATTTAAAAATATATTTAAAGCATAATCAGAATGTATCATTTAACGTGTAAATACCACAAGTAAATAATACATTTTTATATCGTTTTTATTACAAATTACAACGCTATTGTTTTTTTCTTTCGTTATTTTTTTGTTAACTTTTTTATCAAATTGCTAAAACTCCTCAATTAAAAATAATAAAGATACAGAACTGATTAATGCAGTAACACGTTCAAACAAATGTAGAAATGTCTTTATTTATGAGGCACTTTTGTCAATACATGTGTTTCGCGATTGCTATCGCTCCTCAGCTAGTCAATTTCAAATGCCTCCAAGATTTTAATAGAGGTTCTCAGAGTATAAGGTTTTCTTCAAGAGCAACCCACGGAAAAAAAAAACAATGCAGAGAAATTTTAATGTGTAGAATATGAAACTACAATCACAGGAAAATTACTTGACGATTATGATTTTGAAGATTGAATATCAACAACATGGAAACTTTGCCTCCTTTATGAAACTTATCTATTCAACTTTATACGTAAATTGCTTTATAGCCAAGACATCATTTGGCGGAAATGCAGTGTTCGATTCGGTGTAATTGATTTTCGCTGTGTTGTTTTATTCCGCAGGTGCCATCGCGAAGATAAATTTATAAAATATATTAGTGTTGTATTCCGTAAATTTTCTTATTATTAATGTGATAATCTCGGATTTCTACAATTACACAACCACTGTAGAAGATATTAGCTTGAGATCTTTATATTAAATCAACCAATATGGAAGGGAGTTCTTTATTAGTACTGCAATAATTCTGCTTCATAATTCGGATCGAAGGCACAGCGTTTGTTACCTTTTTTTACATAATTTACTACTTATTTTAATTTATGTATTAATACAAATTTATACTTCAAGTTTTCAAGAATTAAACTTTTTCTACAAATTTGTTATAATTTACATTAAAATTTGGAAGGAAGTTCGAAAACTTGATTTCCTACTTATTTTAACTTAATTATAAAACGAATTTATATTTCAATCTTTCAAGAAATAAACTTTTCCTACAAAAATTTCGTCAAATTCAGAAATGCCACAATAATCAGAACAATCACTGAAAAAGGGAAGAAAACGGGAAACAATAGGTTGTAAAAACTTTGCTGGACTACGAAAATATTTCACTGAACTAAACTTTATACCGAAAGGAATGTACATTTTAGATATATAAAAATACAGTAGATAAGCATTTAGTATACTGATTTTTTTTTTTTTTTTTTTTTT
>JAFIDM010069785.1:12087-27898 GCA_023159025.1 Thereuonema tuberculata
TATTTTTTTTTTTTTTTTTTTTAAATGTTTATCAGTCCCATTAGGTATACTTATAAACTGTATACCTGTGGTATAGGACTGAGAATTTTGATCTATTGATCTAAAAGTTAAATCACCAATTAAAGATAATAAATAAATTATTCACTTAAAATTAGTATTAATTTTATTCTTAATATTTAATTAACCCATCCACCACATCAGAGATCATTTTCTGCTTTATTTGTTTAAATGTTAGAGTTTCATTTTGATTAATATTTATTTGACTGAAAATTTTGTATTTAACGTAATTTGTTAACCTGTATCCAAAGTTGTTTTTAATTTTATCCAATTTAAAGATTTTATACCAGTTGTACCTAGTATTTATTTCTACTTCTTGAGAATTTTTTTCTCTTATTACTTCAAAATAATTCTTTATCAATATTTTGTATATAAATTTTTCGTTGATTTTTAATATACCATATTTTTTTCTTATTCTTATTCGTTCTTTTTTTGATTTATATTTAAAATTTATGTATATATTATTGAATATTTTCATTGTCAATTTATTTATATTTTCTACTTGTTGTTTATTAATATTGATCCAACATTCCAGACCGTAATTTAAGAGAGACTCCACAAGAGATTTGTAAATTATAAGTTTTTGTTTAAATGGAAAAACATTTTTGATATGATAGAAAAGAAAAGAATATGAGTTCAACTTCCCTATTACAAACTCATATTGTCTATTCCAATTATATTTATTATCAATATATATTCCAAGGTATTTATATGTTGAGATTATTTCCAGTTTTTTACAATTACATGTGTTCGTGACATCATTATTGCTTTGGTTAATATTTGAACATTCCATTTCATGTAAGTTTATTATTAGATTATTGTTTAAAATTTTGTTTTTATTTTTAATTACCATAATTTTCGTTTTATCTCCATTTATAAATTATAAATTTTATAAATTTATTATAAAATGAATTGTAAAAAAAGGGGGGTAAAAAAATGGAACAGTCATCTTTCGATTTTCTCGAATAACTTAAGCAGCATCTGAATAAACTGCGCATTTAAAAATAATATATATACATACATATTTTCATCTACGAAACTAAATTGCATTAATATAATTCTCATCTAAAATATGTCTCTGTAAACAATAAGCGAATATGGAAGCTGGGCCGTAGCGAGACAAAATGGCGCCCCCGGCAACAAACAATTTCTGCTCCCTAGCATTTTTAAAACACCATTATAACTATTATTAATTTCAGTAAACATGTTATTAATGCAATTTTCTTCAAAAAATGTGCAGTAATCGATAAATTTTGAGAGTAAAGATGTAATGTTAAGATCATCAGCCATTTTGCACCCCCTTAAACCTCCCCCCCAGTTCGCCAGCCCCTGCTACGGCCCTTAATGGAAGACTAAACAATACGTAGAGTGAAACAAAGAAATTCAGTGAAAATATATCAATATATCCTGAGATACTCTTGTATGACGAAGCACCTGGGGTGAAAACTAATGATTATGAATTCTGACGAGATGTGAAATACTGTAATATTTTCGAATGCAAAATAGTTATAATGAAGCTTGGGACTTTTTAACCTTCTTCTAATATCATAAATATAAAAAATCTCATCATATCTATGCAAACTTTATTACAGATTCAAGATACCATTAAATAATAAATAAATATCTAATTAAAAAGTTACTCTTAATTTTATCTCTACGTTCACACCAGATAAAAAAAAAAATTAATAGTCATTGTATTTTTCAAAAAATTCCAATATTTGGCGAAAATTCCCTATTGAATTCTGTTCACCGAAACTGCGGTGATATTAAGTATTTATTTTGTCTTGGAGATCCTGTAATCGTAGATAGGTCAAATCAAATTGAAATTCCGTAAAACTTTAGTCATACGGAAGTTGAAACTAGAATCTCCCTCCCTGTCTGTGAACAACGACAATGCAGAAAACGAGATTGGTGCATTACATTTTAGGATATATTTGGAAAGAAACAAATGTCATCTGACTGAGACGGATATCCAATCCAACAGCAAGTTACTTCAGAGCTTATAAATCTAATATTTAAAGAGAATTGACTCTGCAGTAAATTATAAAAATATTTCATACAATTTAGATTAATCTTAAAAGTCCTCATCCTTCATTCCCATCTGTTTAGGTGGATGCCCAGTTTTTCTTTACATTTTACGATTTCGACTCCGGAAGTGGCAAGTTCTTATTGCTATTTCAGCTTCATTTATGAATTAATTCAGCAACTAAATTGGTTTCTTTATTTTACAGAAGCTTTGTATATTTTAATGATGTATGCATCTTGAGAAAGCCGTAATTTATTGAAAATTGTCGGCCTTCCGGAGTCAGTTTGGCTTGTTTACACCGGAAGTGCATTTACATCTCATCTTTATGAGGCGACGCCATTTCCAAATCACCTAAACGATGAGTCCAACGATTTGTCACAAACGCGATAATCAGCAAATAATTATATGTAATTGGAAGAAAAATTAGCTTAAACTGCGATTAAGTCAGAAAATATTTCCTTCATTATAAATTGCCTTCTCAAAACAAAACAAAAATATACAATTAATTTTGTAATTGTAAATATCGTACATTAAAAATATCTGAAATGAACCTAAAATCATCAAAATCAGGAGATGAACAGGAGGAAATCCTAAACGAGTTGATGGGCATTACAGGTGAAAATACCAAAGGGTAGGGTAGGGGGCTGTCTATGACGTTACAACAGCCCGCCTGCAAATCAAAATTGTTCTTCTACGTTAGATAAAACCTTGATGTGAACCTTGGAAGTTTGGAGCAACAGGATTTGCTTCCAAAAAGTCATAACATTTCATGATACGCTTACATGAATTTTGAAATTGTAAAATCATATTTACCAGTGTTTTTTTTTTACTATTTTTCTAATTGTAATTAATTAGACAAATCTAACAGTAAAATTACAACTATTATCTATAGTACCTAACGGGAGGCAGAGTGCTACTTTGCTATTACGCAGTCTATTCCTGAGATTGGTCTAAAATGACTAAACAGTTTTAGCAGATGGTAACATATTTGGTCTACAGCGGAATGATACAATAAGGAAGTTATGTTCTGTAGTGTCAGCTAAATGACGATACTTTTGTTTTGCATGTGGTTGCGTTTTATACAAAAATGTTAATTAGGGAATTAACAGTACATTGAAATGTTGTACATAAATGTCTACAGTACATTAAATTTTGTATATCTATTTTTAAGTTAGAATGCAGTAGCTACAGTGAAGACGTTGTCGTGTTTGAGATATGCTGAACAAATCTCGAAATGTGTAGTTCCTAAAAAGCTATGTAAATGAAATCGTAAGATCATTTTGGTCTACGCCCTCAATGGTTTAGAGTAGATAGACCAAAATGAAATTACTACATATCAAGAGATGGATAAAGTTATGCAAACCTTAGCTGGAGGCGAGTCAGGGAGATACTAATTTACATTCAAAGAAAATAGAGAAAGAAGTTCATTCATTAAGGCAGTGGCTTTCATGCGTTTCCAGTATCAATTGACCCTTTGGCATTAACTTTCCTTACACCTGTTAGAAGCTTTGTTAACAGAAAATTCATAGTAGATGATGTATAAAACAGTTTACATCTTTGCTTCGAATTGACAAAAACCATTCAATAATCATTCTAAAACTGTTTGCTTCGAATTTCAACATAATTTCCCCTCTATTTATTTACATAATGACAGATTTTAAGAGCAGGAAATCAGTTCGATAACTGCCATCTATTTATATAGGAAAGTTGGAAAGAGCATGTTGAGAGGATGGATGGCCTCGAAAAGCACAAGGCTGGTTGCAGAAGATCAAACTAAGCTGGAAAAACTATTTAGCAATTGATACTGATGATGAATTAATCACTGAAATTTTATTCTATATTATTTATATAAACTGAATAAAATTTGAGTAATTTTTAGCAGGAGTACGGGGCTAAACGGAAAAGATAAAAATTTTTTTTTGGAACATGATAAAGCTAAAAACCTTTTTTAATCACAAACTCAAAAATGCACTTTTCTAGTCTTTTTATAATGTATAATGATAAAACTCATTCATTTGCTGCTTGGAAATCTTGCTGTAATTCAAGCCTTTAAATTATTTGAAGCCTTCGATTGTATTATTTTCATTGTATTGTAATTGACAATCTGCTTTTAAACATAGGAGGTTTACATGTTCCTATCTAATAAAAGGCTGAGAACTGTCATACAAGAAACTCACTGGAAAAATTTACCTATAAATCTATTAGAATTAAATATTACTTTTTTTGTTGGTTTAGACAACAAAAAAGAATAATTCAAGAAAGTTCAAGTTATTATGCAGATAGACTTTAACATAAGAAACAAAGCATTTAGCCCTAATTGAATGAAGTCCCATTGATTTAACCACGACCTCACCCCATCCAACCAAAAAAAAAAATCTTCGCGGAGTCTTTAGGCAGAAGCCTAAGTTCCCTTTGTCTAAAATAGCTCCTGAGTGGTGAACTGTAGATTTATTACTTTCATTTCATACTTTTAACGGAAAGTTAAGTAAAAAATGAGTAGTTAAATGTACACATCATACACGCTCATTTACTTTACTGATATTATGCGTAACTATTATGCGTAAAGGAAGTTGCGAGATAGGCTTAGACCCTTTTCACACGAAACGACCGTGGCCGCGCGACCACCGTCGTTCTATAGATTTCAGTGGATCCTTTCACACGAGACGCGATTTTCGTTGCGGCCAGAAGGTCATTTCTGTTTATTTCCGTTTTGAGAAGTGTTGAAAAACATGATTAAAGCTAAATTACTTTAGAGAATGGGGACTTTGATACTGAAAAATTCATATTAGAATTTCAGTGATATTCATAAACAAAAAATAAAAAAAATTTAGATGTGGATTTTAATAGAATTAACAAAAAATAATTCTATAAAAAAAATGCTTCAAAACAAATTTATT
This sequence comes from Thereuonema tuberculata, assembly GCA_023159025.1. NCBI lineage: Eukaryota > Metazoa > Arthropoda > Chilopoda > Scutigeromorpha > Scutigeridae > Thereuonema > Thereuonema tuberculata. The sequence goes on from JAFIDM010069785.1 coordinate 17,068, forward strand.
TTGGGATACGAACATCATCAAATGAATTTGAATGATATTTAGAAAGTCTTTAATGAAAATGTTTTTTATTATGATTATTTGATAGCACGTAAAAAAAAAAATTAATCTCAAACAATTTTAAAAAACACAACTTTTATTTTTTTTAAAATTAACTATTGTACTAAAAATGAATATCTTCAACACAAATTCTTCTTTTTTGAATTTTTTTAGCGTTTTAGGTGTTCGCCAAGTTTTTTTTAGTTGAAAATACGGAGTAATACCTCGAACCCTTCTCCCCAAATTGATTGTTTTTTGAATTGTAATTTAATTAATTACAGAATATTTTGAAAATTAAAAACAGAAATTCTAGATGCTTCACAAGTTCATATTTAAATTTTCAGAATTGTAGATGCATTGATAAAATAAATATACTATATAAAAGAAATAAAAGATTTGCAGTCGCCTGAATTGCTTGAGTCACTTTAATGAGCTTTGAGTGAGTGTTTGGCCGCGCGATTATAGTAGCTTCGCGTGTACAAGTAAGCGATCTTGGCCGCGCGACCGTGGTCCCTTCGTGTGTAAAAGTAAGCGATCTTGGCCGCGCGACCACGGCTGCTACGTATGTAAAGGTACGCGATCCTGGCCGCGCGACCGTGGTCCCTTCGTGTTTAAAAGTAAGCGATCTTGGCCGCGCGACCACGGTCGCTTCATATGTAAAGGTAAGCGATCTTGGCCGCGCGACCGTGGTCGCTTCATGTGAAAGAGGGCTTAATGTGACATTATTTGTTCTTGAAATTGAATTGTAAATCTAAAGCAAATACCTATTTGACATGATGATGAAAGTGATGATGATTATGGAAGTGATCGAATACTAAATCTTCAGTATTTTCAGATACAGTTTGAAAATACATTGAATGGTCTTCGTTAAGGTAATGTTTGTGCATAAATTGTTGCAATTATTTGAATGTACAGAATTCAATGATGAATACTTAAAATAAACTGGATGAAATGGAAGAATTGGATTGACGTAAGTCCCAATAAACTCATTCTTTGGTAAATTAACTTGTGTGAGCAATTTGAAATATGAAATATAAATAATAAATAAATATAAATAAGTGTTGTATGGCATCTTTACGCTATTTCTCAGTGAAACCATTTCAAAACTGTCTGAACGTAAGGGTGCAGATTCCACCTTTTCTGTTTTTCGCGCAGTTCGTTGGTGAACGGAATCTCCGCTTTGGCCAAGTCTTCGCAAAGCCGGCTGTGTGTGTCCGGTTTGAGTTTGTAGCCGAACACTTTTCCTCCCCAGCCACGGAATTTCGGCTCCAACTTTGTGGAGTCAGCTTTGCTCTGTACGCAAAAATCGTACCAATAGTCGTTCCATCTGCGCAATTCTTTCATTTCTTCGGCAAGGCGCTGGCGGCCGAACCGGTCAATGCGCCGCTCGAACTCCTCCGAGAAGTGGTCGTACAGAGCCTGGTCGGCGGCGTTCCAGGCGCGCAGCTCTTGCACGGCGGCGGAGGAGAGCGGAGGCTGGCGTAGCTTCTCCAGACGGGTGTTCTGACGGAAGTAGAGAATAGACTCGAGGGACCAGCATAGCAGATGCCGCAGCAGAATGAGGGACTCGTCGAATTTCTCGGAGAGCATCACGAGGTCGAACCGCTGGCTAACTTGGGAAATCAAGTCGCGTACAGCCGTGTCGTTATCGAACTGGGCTTCGTCCATGCCCATATCGAAAGACATTTGATTGCGGCCGAACTTGTCGGAGAACCGAGGCAGGGAATTGCGTTTGGCCACCGGCATCTTCAAGACCTCCCCTAAATCCTTCTTGTACGACTTACCGATGTCGTAGTAAGAGAAGAGGGACTCATACAAGCTTGCCGGATCTCGAAGTATGGTGATGTAGACAGTGTCTCGGGGCATAATGGCTTCCACTTCCGACTGATTGAAGCGCATGTGATGACACAAAATGTCGTATTTTCCTTTGGTTGATTTGAGGATCATAGCCCGACTGAACGGTTTCGGGTGACCCAGGTAGTTGCTGTTGGGTGGAAGAACGAAGACGAGGTCGTGGCGGTCGCCGTACCGCAGTAGAATGTTCTGGACTGTTGTGCTGGCGCATTTGTGCGTTTTAAGGAAGACTATGTTATGAACTGGTTGGCACTTCGCTTCACTGTCTGAATGATCTGAGTTTGATAATGACGTGGATTCGCTGGGGATGGGTCGAGGGGCAGATCGCAGCCATTTCGTCCAGGGACTGGTCAAAAATAAAAGAAAATTAATCAATATCATTGTGATCTTACAATATTTTTTTTTTAATATTTTGCTTGATAAAAAATAATGGATCTCAAAGTTTCGCTTATAAATAAATAAATTACAGTCTACTGAATAATATTAATGCCAAAATTACGGGAACGTACGACGAACATTAAACTGTAGGATTACACATTATGATTTACAGTATTTGCAAAAAAACGTAGGGTTTGTCATTGAACGTCAGAAAACAGTCAAGAAATCAAATATCAATCGTAAATGTGATGTGTTGTGAACAATATTAAAGAATCAAAACAAATCAGCACCTGATTAGGAATTGCATTTCTGTTTCAATTATGGGGAGGAGTTGGGAACGGCCGAAAGGCAATTCCTAATCAGGTGCTGACTTGTTTTTATTCTTTAATCAAATATCAACACACAATTATAGAGGATATTCAACATGCAATCAGAAGTTGTTGTATTAACATTTATTTTACTATAAAATGCGAACCTTCGTGGTCGAAAATTATGTTGATGAGGGGCTGCCGCTTAGGAGCCCGAAAGTTCCATATTAAGTATATCTTTTAAAAATTTATAATTTATAAAATTTGTATCCTCTATAATTGTGTGTTGGTATTTCATTAATACAGTATGCATTTATAACTTCAACTTAAATCTAAAGCCCCGCGAACACCATCCGATTTTGCACCAACTTAGTTGGCCAACTTTCAGTTTTCGAGTCGCTAGAGCCGACTTTGAGCACGTTTTTCAGCGACTTGGCAGGGATTTTAGTTGAGCCTGCACAACCGACTCGAGTCGGTCAACTCGGGAAAGTTAGTCGGAATTAGCAGTAACAGGGCAGCGTTGGAACATGTTAGTCATGACGTTACGCCCGTGGAAAGAAATGGCGTCCATAAATTATCACCGCTTCGAATCGACGACAAGCGAGTACACAATGAATATCAGAGTATTGCGAGTTTCTTTCATGCATAAATAAAGTTTATACTGAAATGCAGTAATTGTATGCGGCAGAATTTATCAGAGAGGTTTGGAAACCTCGATTTTTTTCGGATTTTTCACAGCTGCTGGGGGAAACGCATTGAATTATGGGATTGCCGCTATCGCGGCCAACTTCATTTGCGAGTTGGATGGTGTTCTAGCCTGACAAAATCAAACCAACTCGAAGTTGTCCAACTAAGTTGGTGCAAAATCGGATGGTGTTCGCAAAGCTTTATACTAATTCAAATGTATGATGAAATAGTAACTTTTATCCATTCACATTATAAAGTTACTAGAAATATATAGTATTTACTTAAAAGTTGTTAGTTGGCTTTCAAATTGTGGCAAAACGTTGTAAGCCTTGCAACTCGGCAATGCCATGCATTCTACTTACCGTAAGTGGTTTTTTTTAATCATTATTATCAAGGAGAAAAGCTTATTTATTAATTATTTTCAAAATCTGTAATTTATTCTAGACGCCAATTGCTCTAAATGATATTAGTATTATCTCTTGTCGCAACTGTATTAATTTCAATTGAGCTTAATCCAGGATTAGCTTAAGATTATTTGGAGAAACCGAAAATCATTCTGACATAATAAGATTCTATATTTCGCTTAGTTATGGAATTTACAATACTTTTTCTGTGAAGATTTAGTTTATTTATGAATATTTTAATATTAGAATACTTTAAAGAATATTTTTAGTTAATAATAATAATAATAATAATAAAAATAATAATAATAATAATAATAATACATGGTGTTTCGGAAATGGTAGACAAAGCGAAGAGATACGGGTTCCGAAGGTCATTTTGAGTCGAAAACGTTCTATGACTTTTTGTTGTACGGGCCTTAGTTTTAGAGTTAGAAAATGAATGCTTTGGAAATGGTCTCTAATCAAAGAAAGCTCAGTTCACATTAGGAAGTGTAAGCAAATAAGGTAAAGGACTTGTTTTCAGTCATGACATTTGTTATCCGGATTGCTTTTGTAATAAATCTTAACCTTATTTACTGACACTTCCTAATATGAACTGAGCTTTCTTTGATTCATTCCCATAGAATTCATTTTCTAACTCTAAAACTACGGCCCCTACAACAAAATGTCGTAGAACATTTTCTACTCAAATAACCTTTGAATCCGTATCTCTTCGATTTCCGAAAGTTTACCATTTCAGAAACACCGTATTTAATTTATTCAAAACATTAAACTTCAGTTAGTTCATTTTTTTTATCATTTTTTTAATGTAAAAACCGTGGGCCCGGTAGCCGAGTGGTCAGGGCGCTTGGCTGCGGGTTGGAGGTGGCGGGTACAATTCCCGGCATCGGCGGAGGGCGGGATTTTTCCACGCTCCTTTCCTCTCCAAACGCGTCCTAGGGTCTACCCAGCCCTCCATAGCATGGTTACCGGTTTTTTTTCCCGGAAGTTAAAGACGGGCGGGCGTCGGGCTGACCCCACCCCCCCGTCCCAACTTCGTCCCGTTGGTCATCAAAACACTGGGAACCTGACCTCCAGCGCCCTGTAGGCCTATTCTGGCGTGTTAACTTAACTTAAATATAATAACTGCAAAATGATTTTTTTTATTTATTGCCTTTTAAAAAAAGACGAGTTAAGAGGATCAACTACTTTACCTGTAGGTTCCAGAGACAGCCTGTTCAGGTGGATCCATGCGGGGATGTGATAACCACATGATAAAGAACGCCACAACGGTGGTGAACACCAGCAACTGTCTCTTCATTGATCTGAATTTCACCTGAATTAAAAAAAAAAAAAAAGACAAGAATAAATTACAAAGTATTTCTTGTATTCAGACAACTACCCTTAATATACTCTTGGTCTTCCCACAATATTGTAAATAATACTACACTTCATCTCATTCGATTTGGTTAATACAGTTCAGTTCAACTTCTACCGCTTAGTCACAGTTTACAGAAATCCAATTTATTGCCCTTTCTATTCTTAATTTGTTTTTAGATTTTTTTTTTTTTTTTATCTCAAGGGCCATTGTTTTGTCCAATCTTGTCTTTTGTTTATCTTTCTTTGGATTCCACTGAGCTATCAGTACTGGGTGAATCCAACTGATGAGAGGTAGGAACCTCGAAACAGTCTGTCTTGAGTTCCCAGTACAAAAATTCCAAAAATAGTTTAGTGAATCCTTTAAATGTGTGAGGTTTTTTTTTGCTTATTTTTATTGTTATATTTGTTATTTGCGTGATTATTTATTCTCCCATTTTTTTTTTCCTCCCTGAAAATGCAAAAAACGAACACCAACACTGTTTTCAATCCAGTCTTTTCGATTTGAAAGAAATCTAATCTCGAATGGACAATCAACTCTAACATTCAAAGGTTAATCAGTGCATTCTTCGTCTTTTGTCAGTGTTTTGGTTCCAAGAATGGATGTGGTTGGCTGATTATTGGATTATAACGGCACAAAACCTCTTCAGCGAAGCTGCATCAAGAAAGGAGAAATCAATAAAAGATTATCTAAACATACTTACAACAGGGTAACATTTTTTATGTAGACATAAACAAGGTAGGGATAGCGATTAGTAAACCAATCACAATGCTTCGCAACGTCTTCTCTTAAGAAAATACAGTCGGACCTCTATTTAACGAACCTCTATTTTGCGAATTTCTCTATTTTACAAACTTTTCTTTGGAACCAAGAACATTTTGCTAATTTCTTCATAAATTAACCTCCAAATAGCGAAGTGCATTTTCTATTTAACGAACTTTTTCGTGGTATCTATTTTTTTTTTCTCCTTGAAATGTTTTTATTATCAATATTCCCGTAGAGGAAATAAAAGAAATGTGGATACAGCTGAGGGAAACAGAAGAAATTAACGATGATGTGCTGATTGATGATTATCTTTCACTTGTTTTGAAGTTGAGACCTCGGAAACACTAACTGAATCGGATATTTTGGACAGTATGAAAAATAAAAAAACAATACAACTATGAATTGCGATGAAGATGATGAAAATGAAAATGATTATGATGCAGAAATCAAAAAACCTTCGTATGATGAAATGCTAAAATGATTTGAAACAATCCGACGCGGACTACAATTTGAAGATACTGAAGGGATTTTTAGTGCATTGTAAAGATGCGAGACATACTATAAGCGAAAACACTTTTTCAAAAAAAAAATAAAATAAATAAATTCAGACAACATTAGCAGATTTTATTAGTAAAATTTAAGTATGCATATGGTAATGTATGCTTTACGTCATTAAAATTATTACTTTTTTTAATAATATTGAATAATAAAAAGTGAATCTCTATTTAACGAATTTTCCATATAACGAACTTTTTTTTGGGATTTAGCGACTTCGTTAAATAGAGGTCCGACTGTATAATAATGCTATCTCAAAGTTAAATCATAACACCTGAAAATTTCATTGCTCCTCAGAATTTCATTCCTCCATATCTACCCTTAAACTGCGATAATGTTCCCTAGTTATTCAAGAACTTGTTCATTTTGTCATTTTGTTTAATTTATGTTGAATTATTGCTTTAATTTCCTTATTATTTTAAATGTGATTGTTGCGAATGCAAAAGGCGCAATTGTTGCGATTATTGTGATTGTTTTGATTGTTGCTAATAATACCTGTCCACAGACGGACAAACAAAGCGGGAATATAAGGCTTCTGATGCAAGTATCAAGAATATATTAATACTTCTATCCATAGCTTTTTACAACTTTTTACGAATAAAGAATACAAATAATAATTAGGCTAAAAGCAAGACAAAAAGAAACAAGTCAATCTAGTTTTGTAATAAACACAAACCAAATGACCTCATGCACTTTTCTGTAGCCCAAGCGCGCATATACTGGATGAGCAACTCAAACCATAGGAATGAGAGGGTAAATCCCCCTTTTATTGCTTGCCTCTAGCAGTGTGCTGATAGCGTCTATTGTGGGTGGTTTTGCCGTGGGCTTTTTAAGCAACACATAGAAATGGATTTTGTTTCATTTTGGGAGTCAAGTGAAGACCCCTCCGGGTCCCGTAATTAACTTCTTTTCTTTTTCCCTTGAAATTCCTGTGGTTTGACTTGCTCATCTAGCATATGCGCGCATGGGCTTAAAGGGGTGAATCAGAGTAAGTTGCCAGCGGCCATCTTGAATCAGAAGTGGCAACACTGGGTCAAGGGTATTTGATCTTAGCATCCTTGATTCAAATAGATAATAGTTTTATCCAATTATCACTACTTCTTATCCAATCAGTGATCATCTAAAACTGGAAGTGATCTGGACCGGAAGTAGGATTTTTTTTCTCAAACCTTAAAGTCATCGGGAGTTTAACGAGCTATTACTCATTGGGCTCTGGCTCCTGGTTTGGAGTGCAGAGGGTGCTACATACCCATAAACATGAGTCTAGTATCTCCTCCCTACGGAGTCCGCTAAAAAATATTGCGAAAGAATACAATAACTATCAGAAAATTTATCGGTAAAAATCTGATTTTTTTCGGGTAGTTATTGTACACTTTTGCAATATTTAAGACCAAATAAATGATGGAATCTTGAGATACGTAATAGATCATTATTATTTAAAAATAAGAAAATGTTAAACGGAACGTTGAATTTAAAAAGAGGATAAAAACAATGACGACTAAGTTGATTAAAAGCACGTCATGTAATTACAATATTATAAATAGTTAAAACAAAGTTTCGCGTATCACACATGGGAATCTAATCTTTTTCAAAAGGCTATAATCAAAACTGAATTCTAAAGGTGATCGAAAAATATTACGTGATTTTGATCATTAGAAATCTAAGTATTTTAATATTAGCCAATCTAAAATCACGTGATCTTGTATTCTGAGATAATTTTCTCACAACCCATGACCGCGACCGCTTTCTCACAAACAGCGGGCGCGTCTCAGATATCTTATGTTTGATCGTAAGTTACGTGATGTCTGGTTGACACACATAGATAATAATGAAAATGTGAGCATCCTCAATACCATATCTAAAATTTATCATCTTATTTGTATTTCTTTGTTTCGGAGGAGGTAGGGCCAGAAAAAAATCAACTTTTCTTTTAATAATATAGATAACATCCAAGAAATTAGCAACTATAAGAAGTAAACGCTTTTTCTTGCGTCGTAGTTTTACAGGCTGAGTGACAGTTAAATTAACTTAAAAATTTTAACTTTCGCAGGTAATTTTTTTTTTTTTTTTTCAAAACTAGCAACATCAAATTTCTTCAAATGTATTCACTGCAATTTAATCATGGTAATCAAAAATATCCATTTCTTCATTTACGTTTAAAAAAAAAAAATCTATCACAAAAAATTTAAAATTAAAACTTCAAAACTATTAAGTAAAATTACCTTGACCGTCATTGTGAAGAAACTGCTTGAAATACGTAGAAATGGACTCTTGAACTCTCCCTGTGTAAGACTCTCCTCTGATATTGCTTAAGAATTTGTAGTCAAGGGATCATGAACTGTTTTCCTTGCCAACAAAATAATCTTTACTAATATCTAATCTTGGCATTGAAGTTAAAGCCAATCTGTTGACTCTTCATCATTGGACAATTCAAAAATTGGACTTCTCATAATTTTTAATTGCAGAGGATTTGAAGAACAGAAGGATTCAATACCGAATTAAAATGGAATTAGTATTTCTCCTACGACGATATTGAAGGATTTTGGCTTTTTTTTTTTTTTTTTTTTTTTTTTTTTGACAAATGTGGTCCAACGGGGTTTTTTTTTGGTTGGAACCTTTTGTCATTGGAAAGACACATTACGTAGCGGAAATTTTATCAGGCCGCAAATTGCGTTCGTACATCGTCAACATTTAAATTTCCGAGCTTTGTATAAATATACTATTAAAATATTGCCGATATATTATGGAAAATTTACAGCCTATTTTTAAATTAGTCAACATCAATTTTCTTAGAATACAAATCGAATAAGGAATAACATGGGAGGATAGGAAAAATCACTATTCGTTGAGCGAAAAATAAGTTTTCAAGACATGGTTTTGAGGAACCTAATTCTGTAATTTAGCAAGATACGTTGTTATTGAAATAGGAATATTTGAGTGATTTTATTTCAACCGATTATGCAAAACGTCTACTCAAGAAGTTTTTCAATTTTCAGCTCTGACTAGAACCCGGTTGGGAATTTTCAATTTTCATATAATATATTTTACTGTTCTTTTTTATACGTTTCCTACTAAAACCACATAGGAATTTGAAATTGTAAACGAAAGGCCGACACTGAGTATCATAAAAGACCGCAGATCCTCATCCTCAATCTAGAGCATTTGATCACTCGTATTTAAGCACTGATATCAATTCCAACAAAATTAAACCCAATTTTCGTCCACTTATCGTGTATTAATAAAACACGAATAAAGAGGGGAAAAGTGCCTATTTCTACAATACTGCATTACTTCAATACTACGCGTTATTATCAATGTGAAACTGAGATACCTGTTTCGTCTTTACGTTGTCTCATGTCCTCTGACTTGTAAATCAACTGGATTAAATTGCTTACTAATAAGCAACTGCCCCAGATTCCTACTGATAACAGCCTCACCCGTGCATATGGAAACTTTTTTCCTCTTTACTTATGCCCCTCATTTCTTTAGAACAGCAATTAAAATTCGCATTGGACTTAGGACAGCCACTGGAAATTCCAAACTTCAACCAAGAGACTCTTTACCATAGAGTATATCTCAATTCTTCGTTCACAACTAAAGCAGAAAATGTATAATTCCGCACAAAAAAAATAATCCCAATTCAAAGCTTATAACAAAAGCCTTCGATTCATAAATAAACTTAATGACAGACACGTCAACCAAAACGCACCACTTCCTTGCCTGCCATTGTGAATTATCGCACGATCACTAAACGGCATTTAATATCACGAGATGTTAGTAAAGATATCACATGCATGCCCACTGTTATAGTGTATAAAGGTGAAGCATTTCGGTGCCCGCCTTGTGTTAGGAAACTGTTATTCTTGTGAAAATGTTACATAGCTTGTAAATATTTCATTTCCACTTTTATTTATATTTTTTTTTCTATTTTTATTTGCTTGGATAACAAAATTTTTGAATTTGTTTTGCAAAAGCGGAAGACTACATAAAATCTTTTAAGTAACTCGGCAGCAGACAAAATATAAGATAAACTATAGTGAATCTGATAAGCACACATACTGCAAATCCAACTGGACTTAATACGATTGTGATTTTTTTCAGATTTCTTTCAGGCTTTGCTGATTAACACTGACATACTTTTCAATTTCATTAATATTTCATTATTTGAAATAATACGCAAGAGAAACAAATAAATAAATGTTTTTTTTAAAAAAATGAATAAAAGAAGTTTAACGTGCCCGAATAATTCAAAATAGATATCAATCCCAGGCATAAAGCTAAAGTTAGGATTCGCACTTTGAGTTGTCACCGGGAAGAGACTGGGACGGACCGTTTCGTCCTCATTAGGACTCCTCAGCCAGCCAAACTCCTCCGATGACAACCCAGAAAGTGCGCACGGTGCCAGTATCCCGGTTCATCGGAGGAGTTTGGCTGGCTGATGAGTCCTAATGAGGACGAAACGGTCCGTCCCAGTCTCTTCCCGGTGG
>JAFIDM010069786.1:8102-18775 GCA_023159025.1 Thereuonema tuberculata
TTTTTCATTCATTCATTTTATTTCCGTTACATTTTATCATAGTCCTGTTAGGAAGCATTTGTAGTGCTTCCTATCAACAGGTGCTACCGTTGAATACATTCATATTAATATATTTGAGTTATTAGTTACATATTTTACATTTTTTAGAAAAGTAAAGAGACTAAAATTGCCGATTATACAGTATATTAATTCATAACTTAGGATTAAATTTTTTTTTTTTTTTTTTTTTTTTTTTGAATAAGGGAAGTTGACATAAACAGTTAACTAAGTATACAAGGTTGTTAATGTATAAAGTTATACATTAATAAAAATCTATGATTAATGTTTAAAACCGTAAAAACCGTATATAAATATACATATGCACATACATACATGAATACATAAAATGCATACATACACAAACATACAATTACAAATATTCATACATATACACATATACACCCATACGTACAAACACATACACACACATATACATATACATACAAAGCTAAACATGTGACAATTTTTAAGATAATGTAATACATAATTTATAAGATTATATAATGATGTATGTATAAAAGCATATCAGTATTTACAAGTAGTATATATACATATAATCACAATCACATACGCAATTACTATACTATATTACCATACACACAAGAACTATACTATGTTACTATTTACACAAGTACTATATACACAGTTATTCTCTGCATATACAAGTAAATTGCAGAGAAGATCAATTGAAATCAAGATTATGGTTTTAATTAACTTCAAAGGAGATTGACTATATTTAGAATTTTTGAATTACCTATTTTCAATATTTATAATAAGCCATTTTTTTACTAATTTTTTTATTTCAGAAATTCTTTTGTCTTTTAAAAGTTTACAATCGGGTATACTATTATAAATTTCTTCTATTAGATAATAAGCATTTCTTTTCCCATAGCTATTAAAAATGTGTGGATAGTCTAATTTTATTTTATTTTTTTTTCTGAGATTGTAGTTTTTTCCTTCAGCAGTTATTGCAGTTTTAATTTCTGGATAGTGTTTTATTAATAAATTATATAGACACTTTTGTTTTGGCGATAAGATTCCATATTTCAACATTAATTCTTTTCTAGTTTCTTTATTTTTACTAATTCTTAAAAAAAATATAAATTAAATTATCATTAAATTAAAAAAAAATAAATAAGAATAAATAATAATTTAAAACAAATAATAATTTTAAAGACCAAGAATAAAATAGTATTAATTTATAGATATTACAACATGCAATCAAATATGAAGGTATATCAATAGTCGAATAAGAATTACCATCAAAACATTAAAAACTTCCGGAATTAAGAGTTTCCGGACTCCGAGGCTATTACAATTTTCCTGGAACATTAAATAAAGCATCAGAGAAAAGTCGTGAAGTTAGCAAAATGGGAAGAACACTCAAATTACATACAGGAATGTGTCTTAGAAGATCAAACACCTAAGCCATTACAAATACGAAACCCAGATAATGGTATTATTTTCATATATTATTTATATTTTCTAGAGGAATTTAATATAATTTACAGTATTGTTCTTCAAATTATTGTTATTTTAGGCTTGAGAAAGAAAAGACGCAATCTTTTCGAAAATTTGCTTTTAATATTAAATGTAGTTTTTTTACATTTAAATTTGGTGAGATGTTTAGAAGATTAAATAAAGCATCCTGAAAAATATGTTTAAGGAAGTAGAAATATTTTTTACTTTTTTCTTCTTTAATATTGATTTTAAGAAACAATTTTTGAAGAACGCTATCATAAATCTTTGAAATAATTTATAGCTAAAAAGTCGTAAAACTGCTACAGAAAATGTTATAAATTGAAGATTTTTACTTGATTTTTACTTAATGTTTTTAATTACTTTAAACTAGTGTCATTCTTAAATTTCTATTCTATTTTAACAATTAGAAAATTTGAACAATTCAGTATTTGTTTAATTATAGACGAAAGGTTTTCCATTTTTGAATATACGATAAATTAAATTCAGAATTAATTTTTAATTTATGAGTTTATTTTGAAAAGTAATTTTAAAGCATTTACTTTTTTTTTAAATTTCCGGTATAAAACTTTCGGGAATCCACAGTTGTTATAATTTACATTTCGTAACAAAAATTAAATTAACAATAGAATTTAATGATACATATAATTATTATTGCAATTTAATTGGATAAACTTATTTCCTGTTAACAAATTAATAGGTTTTATTTTTTCTTCCTTTTTCCTTCTTAGTTTTTTCAAAATTGAGTTCCAAATTCACTGAAGCATTAATAATTATTTTGTTAATATCATTCGTAACTAGTTTTTCTTTTTTGAGGAAACAATAAATATTAAGAACAGAATTTCAATAAATTTTTTAAATAGGAAAGCTTCCACAGAAATGCACAAGAGGAAGAACAATTTCTTTATAAGATTCAAAGAACGGACTTATTTTTAAAAAAATGTTTTCGGAGCTGTTTCCAAAAATTTATACTCTTTGAAAGTATCCCTCCAGAATTTCTTTGTCGTTAAGAAGTATTCAAAAGCATATCGAAATTACTATCAGTTTTCAAAATATAAATATAGATAGTTCATAGGATATTTCCTCTTGAAGTCACTGCTCAGGGTTCATCGATGGTATAGGTTCCCAAAGCTTTTTTTGACGAATGGGTGATCAGTCGAATGATCGCCTGCCTTTAAGGTTCCCATAAAGCAATTACATAATTGATTTCGCTGATACTAGATGGCGCTACAAGCAATGACGTCACACCCTTGTATCCCTCCCCTCGTTTTTTAAGCGTATCCTCCCTTAAGTAGATTACTGCAATAATCCTGTTGTAATCTCTTAACAGCTCTGCTCACTGTTGAGCGTCAGATTCTTCCTTTTTGGTTAAGTTCCTTTGATCTCAATACAACACAACAAATACCAAAATAAAATAAGAAACATACTCACTTATTTTAGCATTTGTTTCATAAATAATTATTATTAACTTACAGATTATTTTTATGTATTTTTCATAATAATTATTATTAACTTAACAGATTATTTTTTAAATATTTATCTGTAATAATTACATAATTGCCAGTATCATGAAAATTTTTGTTTTCCTCGTTTCTTAGAATACTTATAATTTTTAATGCTTTAAATTAATTAATTACCAGCTTATTTAAACAGGACATCTACTAGAAAACAACAAAAGATAAAAAAAAAAAATAGCAAAAATTTCTTGATAAAGAATTAGATTTTTGAAAATGTTGTTGATTAAAGTCAATGATTCTCTCTCTCTCTTTTTTTTTCCCAGTTAAATCCCAGACTGAAATTTTAATAGTACGTAAAAGAAAATTCTGAATAATAATTATAATTAAATTAAAAAGTAAACACAGAAACCAAAAAAAACCTGCAAATTTACGACAAAGTTTTTATATCAATCTTTTATTAATTTATTGATAATTTAAATTCCTATATATTTGAAATTAAATTAGCATTATGTGAAATCACAAGATGAAATAACATTTTAATACTATCACATATCTTTATTACAAAATATATTTGGTATATTACCAACTTTTTCAGACATTTGGAGGCAGAGAAATTAACTTCCTCTTCGTAACTTACAAAGAATTAAACTAAAAGTAATTGAACTAAATCAATTACTTTTGAGTTCTTTTAGTTTGCGTCTGCTATATTATGAATACTGTTCTTATTTCATTTTTACAGTTTGTGGAAAAAAATATGAGAAATCTCAAAGTAAAATGTCTGCAAACTGGGAGTAAGTTGATTGAGAATAGATTGGAAAACAGAGTTCTCGGAATGGGAATCATTAGATATTTATGCGATAGTGTGAATTACACAATTTCATAAAATTTTAATATTTTACTACAGATTTTAACAAAACTTTTAAATTAAGATCAAATTCTAGAGATCTATAACTTGACAATCACACAAGCTAGAAATAAGTTCTCAACGGCTATGAGCTAGTCTTGGCAAGACCTTTTTAACCATATATAGATCATGTCCTTAGCATATGTCGTTCCTGAGATATGAATTTCTCGCGATGGACGGACAGACATGGCGGGGATATAAGGCTTCTCCTGATATGAGCTATGCTCTGTAGCACCCTAAAAATCATATGATCGGTCTATCATTGCACCTTATATCTGAATCAGTGTAAATCGAAATAGTATAAATAAATTAGTGCAATACAGTATAGGATATGAGTTGTGTGGACAACCTGTTACAACTAAACTTAGAATATCACATTGATAGGAAATGAGTGTTGAAAACTGAGGTTTGTTTCCAGTTTGCTTCATTTTGTCATCTGACGAAGGGATCCGAACTTGAACATGTAATGAAGATTTTTTTTTTAAATAGGTCCCAATTGTAAATATTAATCGCCACACGAATATAATGGAAAATTTAATGATGGTAAAAAGAACCATTACCAAAGTTTCTTCGAGTTTACCTAAAGAGCAAAGGAAACAGATAAGAGTTTTTTTAAACTTACGTATTAGACTGGCAGCCTCTAAGGCAGCGAGTGTTTTTAATTATATGTTTGTCTAAAAAATGACCTCACCCAGCGGGTGCAAATTCAAACAGGCACAAAAAAATACAAGACTCATTCAACTTGATAAAGTGGAACGGCTCATCTTAGAGGAACGGATTAATAAAAATGTAGCACCCGATTCATGAAAGCTCAATGATATTTTCGAAGGTACAGAAGAACTTATTGGTGAAAGGGCTTAAGTTTATTGTAGGGAAGGAGAAATTGATATACTATATATATAAATTGCTACACAAATTGAGGCCCAGGTGAGATAAGCCATATTATACAGATAACCAGGAAAATAGAAGGAATACACCACAAAAATGTGGATGAATTCCAAAAAAAAAAAAAAAAAAAGACATTTAAGATTTTCCAGAATAGTTTTACAACCCATAGAGGAACGCGAACTGGAGCAGGTTCTTTTCACTAATGCGGATAACGGAGTTGCTCTCAATAAAGAAACACGCCACGAATGTGTACGCTTTTTTTAAAACACTGAAGGAATTCAAGGAACTGAAAAAATGGAAAGGGAAATTATGTTAATAATGAATAAGAAATTCGCATCAGTATTAAAAAAGGCATTATAAATAAAGATGAAATGGACCAAATGCTCAAAGCGAATGGAAAGCTTTCCGTATTCCGAGGCCTTCTCAAGATACACAAAGGTAAAGGGAATTTATTTAAGATTAGACCCACTGTAGCCTGCAGGAATAAGGCTATCATGGTTATTGCAAAGCTAATAGTGAGCGGTTTAAAATTATATAAATAAATTATCGCTGTAGATTTAGTGTTAATAATAATCTAGATAAGTGAAAACATCAAAATTGTGATGGAAAGAAGATAATGGCCTCATTTAACCTAGTCAATTTATGTACGTCTTTTTCTATGCCACTCATTGGAAGTGCTATAGCGTATTCTTATGAAGAAGAACAAAGTGAAAAGGAAGCGAAGGAAAAGAAACAAATAGATATAATAAGAACGTTAAAGCAAATTAGGCACCTGCTTGAGTTGCAATGGTTCACTTATATGAACAAAACGTAAGTTTGTTTATAGGCCTCCCATCATCAACGGTCATAGCTGAATCTACTATAAAGTTTATAGAAGAACAAATTTGGAAGTTACACTTGATATAAAGAGGAAATTGTGTATCTTGGTATAAAGAGGCTAAAGAGGAAATTGGATTTATTGAAAGCAGCAAGTTTAAAAAGCCATGGATAAGAAATGATATGATAAACAAGATGGAAGAGAGAAGAAAATGGAAGAATATAAACAGCGAAGAAGGAAGAAAAAAATATAGATTGCTAAATAATGAACTAAGAAGAGAAACGGATAAGGCAAGAGAAATTTGGCTGAGTAATGAATGTAAATCTATTGAGGAGATGGACAGAAAAGGACTCTATGATAGGATGTTTATGAAAGCTAAGGAACTTACCCATTTTAAGAAAAAAGATGTAAGGAGCCTGCCCATTGAGAATAAACGAGGTAAACTGTTATACGACAAGGAAGAGTAGGGTGATAGGTGGAAGGAATATATTGAGGAGCTTTACGCAAAGAATGAAAAACCAGATAAAATAGTACTAAAAAACAGGGTGAAATTTTATTGGAAGAAAGAGGTCCTGACATACTGAAATGTGAGGTGGAAATGGCTATTAAGGAGCTAAAAAGTGGGAAAATGGAGGGTGTAGATGAGATTCCTGGAGAAATGTTGAAACAGTTGGATGAATATGGAATTAATAAGATTTTGGGGCTTTGCAACCTCATTTATAAAACAGGCGAATGGCCTAGTGATTTCACTAAAAGCTTTCTAATACCTATTGGAAAAAACTAGTCACCCTACTAAATGTAGTGACTATAGAACAATTAGTATAATCTCGCATACCTGTAAGGTGATGTTAAATATTATCAAAAGACGTCTTTACAACAAGGTGGAATACTATCTAGGAGAGGACCAATTTGGTTTTAGAAAGAACAGAGGAACAAGAGATGCAATTGGTGTGATGACAACAATCTGTGAAAGACATATTGAAGTTAATAGAGAAGTTTATATTTGTTTTATTGATCTAAAAAAAGCCTTTGATATGGTGAAATGGGATAAACTGATGGAAGTACTGAAAAAGATAGGTGTGGATTGGCGAGATCGCAGACTAATTGCGGAACTATATTTGAATCAAACAGCAATAATTGAGACAAAAGAAGGAAGCAAAAAGGAATGTATAATTGGAAGAGGAGTGCGACAGGGTTGCTGCTTATCCCCTGTGCTATTCAATATCTTTTCGGAAGAAATGATAAAGGAAGCTTTTGATTGCGAAGAGGATACGGGTATCAGTATTGGAGGAAGAAGAATAAAAAGCGTTAGATTCGCGGATGATTTGGCTATATTAGCCGAGAGTGAGGAAGATTTAGAACACATGCTGAAAAGATTTGTAGAAGCCTGCCATAAATTTGGAATGGAAATTAACACCAAGAAAACAAAAGTGCTGCGAGTTGCCAGAAATGCTGAAAATGTTTGTATTAAATTAAATGGAGAAAAGGTGGAACAGGTTAAGCAATACAAATTTGGGAAGTATAATTCAGGACGACGGTAAATGTAACATTGATATTAGAGATCGAATTCGTAAGGGTAAATTTGCTTTTTATAACAGAAAAAACTTGTTCACGAATCATATGGATATTGATTTAAGAAAAAGATTTATAAAATGTTACATTTGGAGTATATCCTTGTATGGTTCAGAAACTTGGACTCTGAGAAAGAGAGATGCTGGAAGCATTTGAAATGTGGCTATGGAGGAGGATGGAGAAAATTAAATGGACAGACAAGGTGACTAATGATGAAGTCCTGGAAAAAAATAGGGAAGGGAGAAGTTTATTAAAGAATATTAGTAGAAGAAAAAAGAACTGGATTGGTCATGTGCTGAGATGTGAAAATCTCATGAAGGAAGTATTGGAGGGGAAGATTGAGGGAAAGAGAAAAATGATCCTGGATGACCTATTAATTTCAAGTGGATATCAAAGCCTGAAGGAGGAGGCAAGAGATATAACGACTTGGAGAAAGAGACATTGTTGACCTTATTCGCTGCTTGCCATTGGACCTGTCTACGACAGAACACTGATGATGATGACTTGATATAAAGATGGCCAATAAAACAACAAGGTCGCAATTGTAAATATCACCACACGAATACAATGGGGGAAAAAAAAAAACTTATAATATGTTTGAGAGGCTACTATTATGCAACATCTTGAATTCACGAGGATAAGCTGATCTATAGTACCATACGAAGTTATGTCTGGAGTTTCTGTAGTGAAACTAACTCCACTGTTTCAAAGGCTGAAATTAAGAAGAGGGCATAGAAACACTATTAAATAAATTTGGAGCAGTTATTTTATATCAAGCCATTCTCTGAAATAGCGGTCAGATAATGTACAGATGCAGAAATGAACTAGTTTGTCATTACTATATACTACTCTGACAATTGGTTTAGTTAAAAAAAAAATAATAACTTTTTGAAGAAACAATGCAATTTGATATGCCAAGAAACAGAACATAAACATCTTATTTTATCTTATGTTGCATTGAATCTACTGGTTTAGTGACGGTTATTTTTGATTAGTAAATGCCATTTACTTTACAGTAACAGTATTACATTTTATTAATAAAAAAAAATAATACAAATCTAAACGATTTGTTGCAAATTAGTTAAAGTGAGATCTCATTTCTTAACTTTTTTTTTTTTTTACAATTACAATGAATTCAAAATAAATACTAATTTAATAATGACAAAAATATGTACAACAAAAAGGAATAACGACAGTTTGTACAACAAATTATTTGCTTTGAATAACAGAAAAATATGTACAATAAAAAGGAATAATTACAATTTGTAATTGTAATCCACACTCAAACCCAAAGGAGTCCATACTACAAAATCACAATATGTGCGACCTGTAATATGCAACTGACCTTGGATTTGATAATAATAATTGTGGGAAGTTTTTAGATGAAGCTTGTTGTTTTCATCTACAGAGCAATAAAAATTTTTCAATGTTTTTGCAGCTTCCAAAGGAGTGAAATGTTCAGCTGTTTGAGGACATTTCACTTCCACAAGACCATCATCACCTACTATAGCATCGGGAGAGGCTGCTAAAAAACCATGATCAGGATCAACATATAAGCCACATTTCTGTGCTACTTTCCCAGTCTGGTTTTCATAAGCCAACAGAGCACAGCTTTCATTACTGATGCCATAATGTATAGCATCAGTAGTGAATTCTTCTCTATACAGCAAACGATGCACTGTTGCCTGGCAAGATGTGCTTTCTCTCATCTTGCATATTGATCCAAAGTTTGAAGCTGTGAGGCGACACAACCTTTCTTCTAACCACAGACTGCTGTCTCGCTGGGTTCGAGTCTTAATCTTCAGATCGACGCGACCCTGCGAAGAGAGCTGCAGCTCCAGCAGTTTCGCCTCACAGCCACTGTTTAGATCTTCTGGTGATATGTCAGGTGCTTGAGCGTTTGGCCCATAATCCTTATCACCACCAGGACAAGACTTTGATTGTTTGTATCGTTTGCTGGCAGGAATAAACTGGAGGCGCTGCCTGCACTGGAGAAGGTGACTGTGTCTGCGCTCAAGGACTCGTTGTAAAACACAATTAGGATTTTTGGTGGTGTGTGCCTTCCATGCTATTGAGTGCCACAACACGCCAAATTGGTATGAAAGCCCGGCACCAATGGTTCTGTGAGAATAAGACCCGCGCTGAGATCTGTTAAATTGCTTACCCCCATTGAACTTGGCCACTAAATGCATAAACAATTCAGCAGAATTGGTTGTTGCATTAGTAGCAAGACGCCCGGCTTTCATGATAAGATTCTCAAGAATTTTCATAACAGCAGACCACGCAGAAATGGGGATCTGTGAAAACAAATTGGTACTGTTTTGATTTCTAAGAGTTTCAGTACAGTACTTGGACTGACATTTAGAGTGGTTGCCAAAAATATGATAAGGAATACTCTGAAAGGCAGTCTTCAATTCTTCCACAGTTTCTCCATTTCTTGCACTCTGAGATATGAATCTTCGAGCTAATTTCTTCATATTCACAATACGTGATCTTGTTAGAAATTTTTTTACCTCTGCATTTTCTTTTGCTAATTTGAATAGATTAGATGTGAAACACTTCACAGCATGATTGGCACATTCCACCTTTTTAACAAGTTTACCGTAGTCAACCCTTTCTATAATGGATTGGTAGACAGAGGAGTCTCCATCACCAACCATGGTTCTGAATTGGAGACCATGCATTTCCATGCTGCTTTTAAAGCCTTCAACAATGATCTCCGACTCCATGGCTGTTGATGGACCGTCCCAGTTTTTCCAATATGTGTGGGGAGTTTGCTCTGATGACTGGCGAACACACACGCAACAGTATTTATTTTTCATGCCTACATACAAAAGTTTTTTGGTACGCTCGCCAATTATCACAGCACATCCAGACAATGCAGAAAACCTGTGGCCGTAACTTCGTTGACTCCATCCGCCATCAACAATCACACTACAGAAAGGAATGCCATCCTTACTTACCCGACCCTCTGAAATTGCGATATTTCTTTCTTCTTCGCCGTTTTTTATAACTGCATCAAGCAAGATTTGCTCCCAAATCTGTAAAAAGAAATCAAACCAAATAATCAAATTCTAGTTTCTTTTCATTTTCATTGTTTCTCTGTCTGTGATTCTCTTAAAATTATCGGACATTTTACCTTGCCTAGATGCTGTTCTTTTTTAATGTAAGTCACATGGGACATTGCTGGTACACCCAGCAATGCTAAAATTGTTTCCAGTTGTGTGTGACCGCAACCAGAAGCTGTAGCACCCCATACGGCTGCAGAATTAATATCCAACGTTCTCTCGTTGGATTCTTCTTCTTTTAGGTTTGAAATCCATTCCTGCTTACAACAGTTAGTGCATTTGAAAAGCAGGTTGGATTTCAAACCTTGCCGCACTTCATGACTGAATTCCATTTTACATATGGATCTATTGGAACATCTGAAAAGAAAAAGAAAAAAAAAAGAAACAAAAATGAAATCCTAAACAATTAAAACCATTCTAAAAATTAGTAAATAAATTGGAATGTATAA
>JAFIDM010069787.1:0-11676 GCA_023159025.1 Thereuonema tuberculata
TGCATTGCTGCATTTGAAGATATACTTTTCCACTGAAAAGAGCGTGCATGGAATGAAGTCAACTTGCAAGAATAAAAATTGAAATTTTTAAGATTTCTCTTGCTTTTTCAATCTTCGATATTGGCTAAATGTAGAAGAAATTCTCAGAACTTAGAACGAGTCAAAAGAAAGGTGGCTGCTTCTGTTAAAGAGATTTCTTTACATTAACAACTATTTAAATCAGTTCTTTATCAATGATTAATGTATTAACTTTTCGAGGTATATTCTATTTCAGTGTTTCCTCTCAGTACAACATGATTTTTTTGTTTCAAATATTTCATTTTAATGATTTACATTGAATTTATGGTATTGTTGCAAGAATATAATTCTGCTGGTTTTGTCTATGGTCTCTCTTGGATATTTTTATGCAATTTTCTTAGTTCACTAAAGAATAAGGAAATGTTTCTAAATTATTACTTTCCACAACTAGCAGGAATCCAAGAGTGCTCCTCAAATGTCTGAGTGTGCTTCACAGCCTTCACACACTTCATTTTACTATGGGTGAACTGACAGATGAAACTCTACCATTGCTGGTGCGCGAGTGCAAGACACTACAGGTGATTCGGATATTCTCTAATACTTTTTTTGTCAACGTGGCCAGGCTTAACAACTCCGAATCTCTCGTTATTTCGCCCATCGTCTGGAAAAAAGTGAAGATAATGTCACCGCAGCTCCGTGCTGAATTTGTAATATGTAAGTATACTTGCATGTCATTCTCAATTTATCTAAAATTATAGATATAATGACCATTGCAATGATAATGGCTGACAATTTACTTTACCGTCTCGCAACACTAACGAGGAATAGGTTGACTAAGACCAAATAAGCCTTGTTTCAACACCGTGCTCATGTGATAAAAAGTTCATAATACTGTAAATAAAAGCCTTCAAAGCATTCTAATGAAAAAAACGCACGATTTATTGCTAATTCTGTACAAAAATCGGTAAACCAATAGAAAACAATATAAGTAATCCTAGGTAAGAAATTGTTTTAGAAATAAATCAAGTTGAAAATAAACTAATTCAATTTTTAAAATACTATTCCCATATTAAGGCTAACTGAAAGATCAATGTATACATTTGTATATGAATCCTAATTTATGATTATTTTTTTAAAAAAGATAAAACTTCTGAACTTTTTGTTTAATCTTTAAAACTTAAAGCACTTATTACAATTTAGTTCATTCCAATCACTTTCAGATCAAGTGTGTCGTAATCCCATATATTTGAAATATACCATTCCTCCGGAAGTGCCTTTGGTTTGGTTAGATCTCCATGAAGAAATATGTATAGGGAGTTGGTCTATTGAATACTTCAAGATTTTCGCAGAATCTCTGGGTGAGTGATCTGGCAATCTTCTATTTCCCTAATAGTGATTAATGACAATAATTTCTTAACTGAGTAAGTTACGAAATATTACTCTTCCATTGGAATATTTTTCTTCTCTGTTCATGCATTTGTCTGATTGTGCTGAATCACGTTAAAACGGATGGACGAGTTTTCAAAACATTTAGTACGTAGCTTATTTATGGTCCAAATTAAAACCTAGGGACTTTATTTCAGTCTCATCCCTCCTATCCCTCCGAAATTATCTCTAAATCTCTCAGTCAGATAGCTGAGCTTATACTTAGTATTTAATACTAAATACATAGTCTAATATAAAATTAACCGTACAATAATAAATTAAAACAGACACTTAAAGTTGGTAACCAAAATGACCCTGCAAAACTAAAGGACAAGAAAATAAAAACAACAATCATAAATACAAAACATAAACCTTAGGCATCTCAATTACTGCCAAAAGAAATTTATCCACAAAAAAAAAACCCTCTAAAGGGTGAAAGTCACAAGCATAATGCTTCCGTAGTAGATTTTTGCAGCAAAAGTTTAAAGCCGCGAACTGCTCATCACGAATCAACTCCATTTTCCGACTGCTCACAACTCGTGCTTTGTCGGCTTAATTGGTGTGAGACGCATGGATGTACCCGCTTACAATTTTTTTCGCCGATCCCACAAGACTTTTCTTTTGTTTCTTCTCACGAAACATTGTTTCACAGATATATGAGAACAGAGTGATAATGAATTTTTGTTGTATCACCACTCCGTGATACAAAATAAATTCATTCTCACTCTCATTTGACTTGTCATCGTACAAATATAGCAATGTTTATATTATTCAAGGTAGGTCTAATTCCTCACTTTCTACGATGCTATTCAGCTACATACTCTATGCGTTTTCCGTGCAATCATTTTTTAACACTTGCTATTGCAATCATTGATGGATTTATTGTACTTCAATTATTCTCTTTTATTTTAATCATATGGTTAAAGGATGTGAATAATTTTTAGACTTTAATGAAGTAGAAAATATTCTTTTTTTCTTAGAATCATTACAACTAAACTACCGTAACCGCTTTGCAATGCATGATGTCACTAGTCCGCTATTGGAATTGGTTTGTTTGTGTCGAAGACTTTCTCACTTACGTGTGACAGCGAAACTTCCACTGACAATTGTTGATGATCTGAGCACGTTAAAAGCAGAAAACAAAACTGGTAAGACACACACACTGTCCGGCCACTTTATTAGGTATACCCTTACTACGCGAACAAATGCTGTATCTCACAACAACTCTTCAAGCCGGTGGGGGCAGTGTCGTGGTGTGGGGTATGTTTTCCGGGCGCAAGTTGGATCTAAACATCGTAGCTGACCAACGGCAACCGTACATGTTAACAGTTTTGCTCATGCAGATGGCTACTTCCAGCATGATAATGCACCAATGCACAAAGCCCGCATCACTATGGGATGATTTGGTGAACATGACGATGACTTTTCCTTTTGCAGTGATCGCTCAGTCCCCGGATCTCAGCCCAATGAAAATTAGTGGGATGAGCTGGAACGGGCTGTTCGCTCCAGGCCTACACCTCCATCCAATCTTCAGGAGCTGCGTGACACACTCATGTCTGCATGGTACCCAATACTTCAACAACGTTTTCAGCATGTTGTGAAATCCATGCCTCGACGAAGTCAGGCTGCTTTGAGGGCTAAAGGAGGCCCAACACGCTACTACGTAGGTGTACGCAATAAAGTGGCCGGCAGTGTACATTATAAACAGAAATATATAATAGTGCATTTACTAATTTCTTTGCTGCTGACTATTACACAATATGATATGATAAACTTTAATCATATCAATCCCCTCACTAATTAATGAATTTTCTAATATCTTTTTAAGAGATTAAAATTGATTGTATAAAACAATGAAATATTAACAGCAATAGAATAGAAATCCATTACTGAGATTTCAGTGCTTTTCATGGGAATGTGTTGTGTTAAGTTTTTGATAAGGATCCACCTGACAAAGATTTCAAATAGAACAATTAGAGGAGCAGTAATTCTTACATATGTAAACTACGTTTGCATACACACACAGACTAAGTGATCTGATATACTTTCTAGGAAAGTAGGCTAACAGAATGATAAGACTGATGACAAATATATTGCTAGCATTGTAAAAGCGGTGATAATAAAAAAACAAAGCATGGAGGAGTAATAAATTTCCTCTCGCAGCCTTCCCATTTCAGTTGTAAGTGTTGAAGTTTATTGATTGTTTTAGCGATATATCGAACTTGATGATGATCTGTCCACTGGTGCAATGGTTATTAGGATGGTAAAAACAAACACATGTTTAAGTATGATGACTGTGTAAATATTTTGCAGATAATACAAGCTATGTTAGTAATTGGTCTGATAGAAAATGTAAATTGAAACAGATTCAAAATTAGAAATAAAAGTTTCATAGATGATGAAGAAATCTGGTAAGTAGAAAACAAGGAATTCCGTAAATTAACAAATATTTGTATTGAATTCTTTATAGCTATTGTAGAACAATGTAAAGAGGTTAACGATTTTTCAATTTTTGGTATCATCATTAATTCATTAGAGCAGCGTTTCCCAACTTATTGTACGCGTAGCCCTGGAGGTACGGATGTAGGAAAAATTGAATAATGGCTGAAAAAGGAACATATGGATACAGCGTAAGATAAAAGACAAGGTAAAAGCTGTCAAAATAATCCAAAGCTACGGTGAGGGGTGGTGAGGGTTTTTTCATTATTTGCTCATGAGAAAAACCCTCATTATCCCTCCCAAACAGAGTTTGACGACATTGTAAATATATACACACTAGCCGAGTATCGTCGCTTCGCTCCGGAACCCTTGCATATATAGCATTAAAAAAAACTTTATTTATTTAGCAAATTAATATTGAGATCGGAGAATATACGACTTCCCAGACCGTTGTCGCTTCTCGGAATAACGCAGATGTATTGCGTGTTGGCGCCACACACCAAAAATTTAAAGCAAAAATATAATTCCTCTTTATTCCCTATCCCGTGGCAATTTCGAAAAATCCGGCCTTATTCCTTGTCTACATCATAAAGGGAACCTCTGTGCAAAATTTCAGCTTTCTAGGTCCAAATGTTTGGGCTAAGTGTTGATGAGTCAGTGAGTGAGTGAGTGAGGACTTTCCTTTTTATATATAGAGATTGTTTGTTCAGTTCATACTGTAAATCCCATTGTAGACCCATTTATTTTCAGTTACAATATACAATACTGAAAAACAGCAATTACATTAATTACAAACATCTTGCTAATATTTTGAGTACATTTATGAAAATGGGCCTTCAAGAGGTACGCAAGTGAAAAAAGGTTGGATTAGATGGAAACAATTTAACTACTAGAACGTTAGTTTTAAAAATAATGTATCAAAAGAAAATTGTTTCTAAAAGAGAAAACCTCTGGTCTACTCATGACTGGACTCTCGGACAGCTGTTTCGAACTTGATGAGCTATTTGTAGCACAACCATCAAGTGTTCAAAAACCCAAAGAAGACAAAGGGAAGAACTAGAAATAGAAAATTTCCTTCTATGAAATTAGGATACAGAAAAATAAATGCAGTAATGAAAATATGGAATAGACAAGGCATCATTTTTGAGGAATGGAAGAGGCCGAGACCAAAATGGACCATTAGTTGTGTATTAAATTTCATGGAAATCTGTCGAGCCTATTTAAGCACCTGAAAAAAAAGCAAGTGCAACAGAAAAGAAAACTGTTCAAATTTAAAAGAAAGACTTTGCTCAGTCAATAAATAAGATCTTGAGAAATGTCGATATTAAACTATGCATACTGAGAATTTACCACAAGAGGCGTTTGTTCATAAACGAGAGAAACAATACGATAAGGAAAAAATATAAATTAAAATCCTCGCAGCGGTTCTCAACTCCTCTGGATAATTATCATCGACTACTTTCGCCACTATTACTGCTGACCGTTATGCAGGAAGGCAAATATTCTTGCTGATGAAAACCTATCATTTCGTTGAAGAGTAATTTCGGTAAATTAAAATAATAAACAGAATTGAAATTCTTTTGTTTTTAAAACGATCAACGTTAAGATTAATCTCTCTGGATTGACTGTTGATGGCTTTTCCTTGAAGAAGTTTTGAATGTGAAGCATCGGCCGCCATGTTTTTTTTGTCTGTCAAGCCGACAAAACTGTCAGGAAAGTATAATCGATGATATGCAATGCATTCTTGGAGAACTCATGAATTCTAAATGATTATAAAACAGATTATTTAACGTCTGTAAAAAAGAGTTTGTAAGTTAAAAAATTCGAGGCCAACACAAGATTAAATTAGACATTTAACACATTAATATTTTTTTTTAGAATTTATTCTTTTGAGTTGGTCTCAAATTTGTCTCGAATTTTTCAACTTAAAAAAAACAATTAATGAACCATTTAATGTGGCCTTTGAGCCCTTTTGAAGGACTTAAAATTCTTCCAATGTTTAAATCTATATTTTTAAATTAAGTATATCAAAGAAACTATTCATAATTTCTCTAATGTTCCAGTATCTTTTAAGTAATTCGTGGATCTGTTGTTTTTTTTTTATGTTCTCAGGTGTACAGACGCTTCAGATAATTTTCCTGTGTTTGACTCAAGAGCAACAACTTCTGTTGAAAACCATCAGACTAAATTTGCATCGTAGCGGTCTATTCCAAAGGACTGAGATAAGCTGGCAGTTTTAGGAAAACGGACAGGGAGAATGGGATGATTCAGATGAAGAGGATGAAAACGTGGAGTAGTTTCTGATATCTCTCCCGTTGAAAATGGAGATTCCTTGCATGAATCTAATTCATCTTTTTATCTCTATTAGTGATTCTTGGGGATTGCAGTTAATGCCTCTGTTTGGAAGGTTTCCAAATTGTTTTCTCTTTTAATGAGTTTCAAAGGATTAGTGACTACGTAAACAAGGGCACATGATTTTAAAAAATGAACTAAAACCAGTATTCCAATGTTATCCTCATAAATATCTCGGTTCCAGGTGATTGGATATTTGTTAGTTTAAACAAAATCTTTGGGCTTCCTTTGATGAATGAAAGAAAGACTCCTTTCAAGGACTCAAGAACAAGTTAAATCTCTATAAATTTAAAGCAAATGGAATTTCCTATTTTTGACGCAAAAAAACCCAATTAAATAAAAATGATTATTTGTCTCTGTCGTGGTACATCAGCATCATGTAAAAATAGATTTGGGTGTCTATTATGTATTTCTTAAACATACGTTCGATGTTCTTTTTTTCTACGAATTGGCTATATCCAAATATTGAACGTTATTCGCCATAGAACTTCGGATATTACATTTTCAATATCACAAAATCATTAAATTTTATTCGTAATAATAAAGTATCAAATCAAATAATTTTTGGATATTAAAACTGTAAATATCTGTAAGTAGTGTATTTTACAAAACAAAACAAAAATAAAGAGTTTGAAAAATAAAAATAAATAAAAATGATAACTGACTTTTTTGGGGCGTTTGTTTGTTTTTATTTTATTTACGTTTTCTAATCTTGTTCATTTAGGAAATATAAATTGCTAAAAATACTGGGAACAGACTACGAACTTAGTGCTGTTTTTCAGATCATTAGTCGTAAAGTTACACTCTATGATGGGGTAATCAATATTGCAGTCGAACGGATAGCTTCACTTAAAATTTGAAAACATTCCGAAAGAGTAAAAATATCTGATCAGCAGCAAATGCACTTCTATATAGTAGCAGCGCTCACCCACAACTGATGCACTTGCACTCGCGTGAGTCATTGATCAACGTTTGACGTAACTGAACCAGAGAAAAAAATATTTCGGTTTTCAGAGCCTTTCGGTACGGTATTCAGAATTTCGGATATTAGTTTGTTGATCTGTGCTTCCGTACGGAGACGTAGGTATTCAGTGGTGACTGGTCCTGACTGATGAGCACAAGTCAAATGTCTCAAGTAAAAGACAAGATCTCCATCTACAGTTAAATTAATACAGCTTCTGTCTGCAGAATCCTTGATGAAATACGAGCACAAGGAATTGCTATTGCATCAAGATTCTGTAACTAAAAGGAGGATTGTAGTTTATCTTTCTTGAATAAGTTAACGTGATCATTAGTTTAAAAGAGCTAGGAAAAGTATTTGAAATGCCAAAACGACTAGGAAATTTAGATAAAGGGGATAAGAATTAATAAACAGAAGCAAGAAATAATTATTTAAAAAAAAATATTTTTTTTAATATACCACGTTTTTGAGATGGACTAAAAAGTAAAAAATAGTTTTCCAAGCCCCATACAAATAGTCCTGAAACTTTGTGATTGTAAATTTTAGTAGCTATGAAAATACTTGTAAGATTCAAAACGAAAAACGTGGGGCGCAAGCAACAGATAATTGAAATGTTTTTTTTTTAAATATTTATTTTCTACTGTTTTTCTTGAAAAAATGAAACTGCCAAAAGAAGAAATCCAGAATGAGTTCAAAATATCTCGATTTCTTATTTAATGAAAGCCTGGAGTCGCAGGACATTAGTCGAACCCATATATTTGTATACCGATAGGCCGACCACGATAATGCGACGATCAGAACGAACACCACGTGATTATTACGAATTTGTTTTTCATACAATCACAATAAAAAGAGCGCCTTAAAGCACAGGTCTCATTAATTTCCCTCAAAATGTCGCTTCAGAGTATTTTACAGAAAAATTATTTCACTGGTTGAAGATTATTACCGAAAAGAATTGGAAAATGGAGACCCTAAAATTAAAACTAAAGTTTTATTTTACAGCTGTAATGTAATATTCTTCGGAACCTCTGAGAGGCTAGGGTTGACGTCATATGGCTAGTGCTGACGTCGAATCTTCACGTTATCGTAGTAGAACTATATAAATGAATGAAAAAGCTTTGGGAAAAATTTATCTGGCGATGTAAAAGAATTCATAAGCCTCCACTTTGTATACAAAGAAGATTGGAATAGTGTATTCTCCATTATTTCTGTACAATCTCCTATAGACAACGTGAAGTTTACTCTAAAGGAAGGAGCAGTTTTATTATTACGGAAATGGACCCCCAAATACGGAATCTTAATGGAACGAAATACAGTTCCGAAGATGTTGCTGTCATGGATGGATGCTGAGATTAAAATATGTAGATTCCAAAGAAATAGGGATGTATTCTTCCAATAATACTGATAAATAAAGCTGAATTTCCCAGTTAGAAAAAGGTAAAAAAAAAGTACCGCTTACAGTAAGACTTTCTGTTTGAGAATTACCTATTTAATATTCACTTACCTAATGTGGACCCCTGGGGTCACGAGAGGTAACGCTCCCGGCGTTAAAAGGGTTGTGTGAACCCTAGGATCCGCCTGAAGGAAAACACCTAGGGAAAAATCCCCAGCTTCGGGTCGGGAATTGAACCCGGGTTCATGCAGTCCACAGCGCAGAGCCTTTTCACTGGGCCACTGGGTCCCAATAAATAAACAGTATTTATGAAAAATATTAATCTATGTTACAGGAGTTGGAATGTGTTACTAACTTTCTCTGTTCATCACAATACTTTCAGCAAAAGGTTAAATAAAACTAAGAGAGTACAGAGCATTTTTTTTTCGGTACTGTTAAGTGCTTTGAAGGTTATTCTTCCGATCCCAAAAAAAAAAAGAGAAATAGAGGAAATTGGTTCCATCTCCATACGATAAGGTCTCCATTCGCTTACAAATGAAACAATGGTGAATAAGTTATCCAAAGGATTGATTACGCTACAAATGAATATATGCAAATTTCATTATGTTAAATCTCAGGTCACCTGAGGTCCACACCCGCGATTAGTCCAAGCGTTATAAAGGCAACTATTTAGCTAACATTCCATTAATTGGTAATAGTATGCCGGTTAAAGTGTCACGAAATTGAACGATTTTGGAAGCGCTATCTAACCGCCATTTCCGATGCCAAACTTTCATATTCTGCGATTATATTCATGTGCAAATCCAGGATAGCATTTTTTGATAGGAGAGGTGAACAATGTATTCAATAAAAAAAAAAAAGTCAAAACACCGGCAACGTTGAACGAACCACGACCCTCGAGGTAGAAACCCGCATCTCGTGAAACTGAGGTGGTTCCTAAAGTGCAGCCCTTCTTCATAGAAGGATTGTTGCAAGAGAAGTAAGGGTCTCTCAGTCCAACGGTAAATAAAACGGAAGTCACCAGAAATTACAATTGGTCAAACGTCATAAATTCCGTGGGCATAAGGTCCTACCGAGGTATGTTCCAGGGCGACAGATCAATTGCCGAACAGTTTCATTTATATCTACTTCCAGCGATAAATGGAAATTTCTTGCGACTTTGGACGAGGCACTTGTGTATCTGAGTGACGATAAGAAGCCACAACAATATAATACAGTCCAAGGGTGAAACAAATTAACATAAATGGTATCGAGAATGTGGGGAAAGTTTACCGAGAAGTTTCATGATCGTCGCTGGATACTGTTGTAAAAGAAAATTCTAGTTTCGTAAGTTGACCAACCAAGTCAAAGTTAACTCCCTCAACTATCAGAGAAACGTTCTGGATCCATTATACCGCAAAAAAATCCTTTCCGTGTATGAACTTGCCATTAATCAAGTTTGGGTGCACCGAAAAGAAAACTTCCAGTCACAATGGCGGTGTGCACCAGTCTTTCGTTAACTTTGATGGATGTCAAATCTTCCATCAACCGACAGTTTCTTTTCAGTTTAACAGTAGTTAAATCGCTGATGAATCTTCAAATTTAGCTGGCCTATTTTCACTCCGTCAAATCATTCATCAACTCCAATCAACCTCGCGCCGTTCACCTGTTCAAGATGGCTGCGTCGCTTTCGATTGAAATCGACTCCAGTGATTTAGACGATGAATTAGATGTATTTTTTCCTATTAAATATTCCGAAAACAATTTTGAATATGATTAATTCCTGTGAAGGTTTTTATCTGAGCATTTCGTATCTTCAAGAAAAAAATTCTGTCGAATAGTATTTTTGCTGCTCCATAGAGTCTACCATTTTGAAACGTACTCCGCCTATGATCAGACAAATGACGGTCAATATTATTAACCAATCACAGCCACTTTTAGAATCACGATACGCTATCAACGATTCATCAGTGAAGTTTTGTAAAAATGTGTTCGGTGCACACCAAGTTGTATTTGAAGACTGATTAAGCTTAACGGCTCATCCCTTGATGACTGTGAGTTTTGACAACCATCAAAGTTAATGAAAGCTTGGTGCACTCCTCCCAAAGTCGACAATGGATTACTTAAAAACCGCTGAACAAAAAAAAAATGTCAGTACGTGCTGTACCTTTATCTGGTTATCCCGGTCCAATCCTGCGACGCATCACCAATGAACTTTTGAGGGTTTGGGTTTTTAAAACGGGCTCTTCAAAATATGAGACCATGTCCGTTGGACTGATTGTAGGAAGCCCATAGAGAGAAATGGGAGGCGATTGATACGAATTCTCTGAGAAGGAGTCTTTTGGAAATTGCGATGCAAGGCAAAGCTTTGAAATAAGGGGGCTGTCAAATAGAATATAATCGAACGTGACGTCGAGGATTTTCATGATGTTGTGAAGAGTAGAATTCGTTCACTTGTAACGTAATCAACCCTATATTTGTTATGCCGTAAGAAATACTTCGTAAGGTTTCATTCTCTTTCGAATTTCAATTCCTTAGCACGTTTCTGTTCAATCATGAAACATCTTAAGATGTGGATCAGAAGAAAATGTTTAATAGTACAATCATATGAAGTGCCTTTTATCAACATAACGTCATATTTATTATAATGCTTTTTATTTATATAAATTTATAGTTTTACGTTGTATTTAAAAATGAATTCGTATATATAATAATATGGAACTCAGCATTCTTATGTATAACTTATGTAAAAAAATTTCTGTTTAATTTTTGGGGGGAATATTAAAAAAAAGAAGTTTTTATGAAATAATATTAACTTACTCAAAAAAAAAGTAAATCAAAAATCAAAACTCAAAACGAGAAATATACATTAAAAATAGAACATAGAAAATTCATTGAGATAACGGTTTCAGCACATGAATTTTCTTTATTATGTTTTAATTTGTATTATTTTCTTCTCGATTTAAACAAAGAAAAAGCGCCTCAAATTATAGAAACACATTAAATGTTGAGACCAGGTTCTAATGACTTTTCAAAACAGCTGTTTCACTTTTATATGACATTTCATCAGTTGTGAAGTAGTTTCTTCCTAATTCTACTTCTGTTCACC
>JAFIDM010069787.1:17160-27866 GCA_023159025.1 Thereuonema tuberculata
CATATTAGGTCTGTAAATATGAAACCGGAATTTGCCCATAAATGGCACTAGCTGTCAGTGTAGTTACCGGCAAACCGCGTCTTTGGCGCCATTGGTTTATTGAGATCTGACAATTGATTTTCAACTCACAATAATATAAGTTTCATACAACAGCATAGTTTGTAATCGCGTTGAACATGTCGACTTCTGTGCCTGGAAACTACGATTTGCGGACAGCATTGATGCTCTGTTACCATTTGAAGAAAAATGCTGCTGAATCGCATCCTATGCATGTCGAAGCTTACGGTGAGCATGCTCTTGGTAAATCACAGTGCTTTGAGTGGTTTGAAAAATTCGAAAATGGCCATTTTGACATGAGAAACGAAGAACGTGGAAGACCACCGAAAAAGTTGAAAGACAGCGAATTGCAAGCATTAATGGATAAGGATGACCTTCAAACACAACAACAAGTCGCAGATCAATGAAATGTGACACGAGAAGGCGTCTCCATACTTTTTAAAGCCATGGAAAAGATCCAGAAGATGGGAAAATGGGTTCCACATGAACTGAATAAAAGACAGCAGGAAAACCGAAAAACCACTTGTGGAATGCTGCTCGCCAGGTACAAAAGAAAGTCATTTCTCCATCAAATTGTGACTGGCGATAAAAAGTTGATATATTTTGTGAATCAGAAGCGTAAAAGATCTTGGGTTGATCCAGGCGAACCATCGACATGGACTGCAAGGCCCAATCGCTATGGACGGAAGACAATGCTCTGTGTTTGGTGGGATCAGAAGAGTGTGATCTATTATGAGCTGCTAAAACCTGGCGAAACCGTTAATATTGAACGTTACCGACAACAAATGATTCATTTGAATCAAGCTTTGCGTGAAAAACGACCAGAATATCAAAAAAGGCAACACAAAGTAATTTAGCTTCATGATAATGCATCATCGAAACTGGTCAAGGAAACTTGGGGAATACTTTCGCATGCGGCTTACTCACCAGACATGGCTCCGTAAGATTACTGCTTATTTGCATCGATGGGACACATACTTGCTGAGCAGCGGTTCAATTCTTACGAAAATGTAAAAAAATGGCTCGATGCATGGTTTGCCTCAGAGGTGCAAAATTTTTTTTGGGGGATAATGATCCTGACCAAAACCACAGAAACCACACAAACGGTGAAGATGTTGATTAGTAATAGTGAGGTAGGAAGGCTTCTTGAAAATCATTTTGCACTATTTTCTTCAAGCACTGTCACTTTACATCGTTTGATAGTTAAAAATCGAAGCGTAACATTTCAAACAGATATGAGATTAGCAAGGGGCCTAGTTAGTGCCTCCGGTGCATCATCAGTTGCTGGATTTTCTAGATTTCTTTGTGGCAACAATGAAATTCATTTTTAATCTTTTCTCAAACATGAAGTAGAATTGTTGCAAAGGAAAAAATATTACTAGAAATTATGGTAGCTGAAAGTAAATTCGTATTTTCATGACACTGTTAATTTCTTTTAGTCTTTTGGCAGGTGATAAGATTCCACAGCTGGAGCAGTTCTCTCTGCTGGGCTATGAAGATTTTCGAGGACAAACTGAAACCTGTGTCGTACAGGAGCTAATTCTATCGTTGGTTAAATTTCTTCGTACTCAAGAACAGCTGAAGACTTTTCGACTTGAATGGAGGCTGCCCGTTCTACATAAAGGCCTGCTTCTAGGTGCACTGAACACCAGGAATACTACGAACATTTTTCTCCATGAACACATTTTCCCCAATAACATGGCTAGGTATTTACTTTATTTATATTTACAATAAAATAACGATCAAAATGCATATAAATATTCAATCACATCCCGGTCGTACGTACATTTTGCATTGGAACCAGTCTCTGAAGTTACGAACGTGTTTGCTTCCGAATTACGTATACTTTGCATACAATATGTGCTCAGTCTCCAGAATAGGGTATTACTAGTACATAAGTACATTTCATCAAATTGTTTATCAAAGACGCATCTCTTCGCGTCTTTTCATATTTGGCTGTTTCTCTGTGAATTAATTTATTTTAAAGTAAGGATAAGTAAGACACCTCCAAAAATCTAGACTAAAAACAAAATATACATTAAAAATAAAATAAAAGGAAATTCATGTGCTGTCTTCCGACAGTCTCAACGAATTTTCCATGCGCAATTAAGATAAGAAAAAGCGCCTAAAAAATGCATTAACACATTTTCCATGTGTATGGAAAATTCACTGAAGCTGTCGAAGGACAGCACATGAATTTCCTTATTTTATTTTTAATGTATCATTTGTTTTTAGTTTAGTTTTGTGGAGATTCAATAGTTTTCCTACATCCATTTATATTCACATCTGTATGACTCATCCTCGTGTGTCTACAGTTACTACTCTCAACTAATGATGCCAATTGAGTGAGAAACACCTGTTTTGGGATGTCACTTGTAAACACTGGTCTCAACATTTTTAACGTGATTTTAAAGTGATAATAATTCTTACTTTAGTGTTTCTTGAGTTGAAAATAGAAGTGTACTAATACAGCTCTTAGAATTTAAGGCAAAAATTGAATGGCTGTTACGTATATTGATTGTTGAATCGAATTTCGAAAATTTTCGACTTCCTGACGCACTTCAGCCGTAAGTCCGCGATATAAAGATTTGTGGGTTTATAGATACATGTATATATATTCCAAGAGAGTTAAATATTATTAAAACGGCATCATTAAAAATGAAACCTACAACTACATTACATTTACGGAATGAACATTTCGAGCTGTTGTGACCAAGTTATTAATCCACAACTCAACTTGAACCGTTTGTTGCTGCTTAATGCTCATCTGTATTTTAGTTATGTTTTCTGATTTTCATTATAATATTAATTTCTGAGGAGTATTTAAGGAAATTGAAACTATTCCTCTGTCCTATCCATTGAAACTTATAATGTGGGTTGCTGCTAAATGCTCGTCGGTCCGGGGACCCAACATGTATTTCCTTAAATTTATAATCTATCACCTAAAAATTCACAGTATTACATATTTAGAACCAGAATGAGGGTAGAAAGACAGACACATAGATGTGGTAAAGCTTTACGCCACTCAACTCATCTGATACAATGGATCCGACACTGGCCTAATACTAGTCCCCATTTCTTGTGTGAAATATATTTTTGATAAAAGGATGACTAATTAGGTCAAAATGTCCACTTTTGGTACTACTACTATATATGATATCAGATCATTAGAAGTTATGTTTTCTGAAACTCATTATAATATTAATAGCTGATAAGCATTTAAAGAAGTTAAACTTTTTCTCTGTCCCATTCGTTCGAAACCTGTCATAAGGATGATCTTGAGGTTTGAAAAAAACACTGAAACAAAGAATAACTGGATACGATATCTTTGATATTAAAAGAAAAACGTCTGGCAATGCTTGTTTATATTTACAAAAAATCTTTAACCTGCTCAGACAAGACAAACAGTAATTTCGTATTATCAAATCTTCATCTGTAATTTTCTTTAAAGATAACCATACTTGAAAAGCAATCTTAGAAACCAAAGTAAGCAGGAAAAGAGTTAATACAGATACCTATTCAGTGATCGATGCACCAATGTCTGAAGCAGTTTTTTTTGGTGCATTTGAAGACATACTTTTCCACTGAAAACACCGCCCATGGAATGAAGTGAACTTACAAGAATAAAAATTGAAATTTTTAAATTCCATAGTTGATCAAACGTTGGAAGAAATTCTCAGAACTGACAATGAGTCTTGAGTAAGGTCACTGCTTCTCTTAATATGGGTTTTCTTTACATTAACAACTATTTAAATCTGTTCTTTATCAATGATTAATGTATTAACTTATCGTGGTATATTCTATTTCAGTGTTGCCTCTCAGTACAACATGATTTTCTTGTTTCAAACATTTCATTTTTATGATTTACATTGAATTTATGGTACTGTTGTGATAGTATAATTTTGCTGGTTCTGTTTATGGTCTCTCTTAAGTATTTTTATGAAATTTTCTTAGTTCACTAAAGAATAAGGAAATGTTTTAAAATTATTATTTTCTTTAACGAGCAGGTATCCAAGAGTGCTCCTCAAGTGTCTGACTGTGCTTCGCAGCCTTCACACACTTCATTTTACTATGGGTGAACTGACAGACGAAACTCTACCACTGCTGGTGTGCGAGTGCAAGACACTACAGGTGATTAGGATGTTCTGTTATACTGGTTTTCTCATATTTAACACCTCCGCATCTTTCGTAATTTCGCCCCTCGTCTGGAAAAAAGTGAAGTTAATGTCACCGCAGCTCCGTGCTGAATTTGTAATACGTAAGTATCCTTGCACATCATTCTAAATTTATTTAGAATTAGTCACGGAATGACCATTGCATTGACAATGGCTGACAATTTACTTCACCGTCTCGCAACACCAACGAGGAAATAGTTGACTCAGACCAAATAACAATTCTTTCAACAGTGTGCTCATGTGATAAAAAGATGACAATATTATAAATAAAAGCCTTCAAAGCATTCTAATGCATAAAACGCCTGATTTAATGGTAATTCTGTACAAAAATCTATAAACCAATAGAAATCAATATAAGAAATCCTAGGTAAGAAATTGTTTTTGAAATAATCCAAGTAGAAAATAAACTGATTCAATTTTTAAAATACTATTCCCATATTAAGGCACTGACAGATCAATGTATACATTAGTAAATGGATCCAAATTTATGATTTTTTTTTTTTAAAAAGATAAAACATCTGAACTTTTTCTTTAATCTTTCAAGCTTAAAAGCACTTATTAGAATTGAGTTCATTCCAATTATTTTCAGATCAAAGGTATTATAATCCCACATATTTGAAATGTACCATTCCTCCAGAAGTGCCTTTGGTTTGGTTAGATCTCCATGAAGATATGTTTATGGGGAGATGTTGTATTGAATACTTCAACATTTTCTCAGAATCTCTGGGTGAGTGATCTGACAATCTTCTTATTCTCTAACTAGTGATTAATGACAATAATTTCTTCACTGAGTAAGTTACGAAATATTACTCTTCCATTGGAATATTTTTCTTCTCTGTTCATGCATTTGTCTGATTGTGCTGAATCACGTTCAAACGGATGGACGGATTTTCAAAGCATTTAGTACATAGCTTATTTATTGCCCAAATTAAAACCTAGGCACTTTTATTTCAGCCTCAATCCCTCCTATCCCGCCGAAATTATCTCGAAATCTCTCAGTCAGATAGCTGAGCTTATACTTAGTATTTAATAATAAATACATATGAAGAGAGTTTTTACATCTGAAGATTTAAAATAAAAATAAAAAAAGCACACTTGCATATACTAAGAACGAATATATTTCATTTTAAAATTATACAGCTACCAGTTTTGATTATACTCCAATCATTCTGAAGCTAAACAAAAGCGTGCAAATGCACGTCTATTTAAATGTTCATCAAATAAGAATGTTTCAAAGGATGACGTAGCGGACTGGACTGCCCTCTGGTGTTGAATCCATGAACTACTTTTAATATGTGCTGCCGTCTGGTGGAAAAGGGGAGCATCAGAAAACCAAAACAAATCCATTTTCTTGACTTTTTTGTGGTGGCTGGAAGATATCTGGGGAAATACATAGTCTAATATAAAATTAACAGTACAATAATAAATTGAAACAGACACTTAAAGTTGGTAACCAAAATGACCCCGCAAAATTAAATGATAAGAAAATAAAAACAACAATCAGAAATAAAAAACATAAACCTTAGGCATCTCAATTACTGCCAAAAGAAATTTATCCACAAAAAACCCTCTAAAGGGTGAAAGCCACAAGCATAATGCTTCCGTGGTAGATTTTTGCAGCAAAATTTTAAAGCCACGAACTGCTCATCACGAATCAACTCCATTTTTCCGACTGCTCACAACTCGTGTTTTGTCGGCTTAATTGCTATGAGACGCATGCGCGTATGCGCTTAAAATTTTTTCGCCGATCCCACAAGACAAATTCTTCTCATAAAACATTGTTTCACAGACGTATTGGAACAGAGTGACATTGAATTTTTTGTTTTATCACCATTCCGTGATGCAAAATAAATTCATTCTCACTCTGTTTTGACTCGCCTTCGTATTAAATATAGCAATATTATTCATGGTAGGTATAATCCCTCCCTTTCTATGATGCTATTCAGCTACATACTCCATGTGTTTTCGGTGCAATCATTTTTTATCACTTGCTATTGCCATCATTGATGGATTTAATATACTGTAATTATTCTTTTTTATCTAAGCACATGGTTAAATAATATAAATAATTTTTCGACTTTAATGAAGTGGAAAATATTCTTTTTTTCTTAGAATCATTACATCTAAACTACCGTAACCGCTTTGCAATGCATGATGTCACTAGTCCGCTATTGGAATTGGTTTGTTTGTGTCGAAGACTTTCTCACTTACGTGTCAGAGCGAAACTTCCACTGACAATTGTTGATGATCTGAGCACTTTAAAAGCAGAAAACAAAACTGGTAAGAAACATACACTGCCCGGCCACTTTATTAGGTACATCCCTACTACGCGAACAAATGCTTTGTCTCACAACAACTCTTCAAGACGGTGGAGCAGTGTCTTGGTGTGAGGCATGTTTTCCTGGCGCAAGATGGGTCCATTGATGCCTCTGAAGGCACGTCAAAATGCTAGAGCGTACCTAAACTTCGTAGCTGACCAAGTGCAACCGTACATGTTAACAGTTTTGCTCATGGAAATGGATACTTCCAGCAGGATAAAGCACCGGTGCACAAAGCCCGCATCACTATGGGATAATTTGAGGAACATGACGATGACTTTTCCTTGTTGCAGTGGCCCGCTCAGTCCCCGGATCTCAGCCCAATGAAAATTAGTGGGATGAGCTGGAACGGGCTGTTCGCTCCAAGCCTACACGTCCATCCAATCTTCAGGAGCTGCGTGACACACTCATGTCTGCATGGTACCCAATACCTCAACAACGTTTTCAGCATGTTGTGAAATCCTTGCCTCGACGAATTCAGGCTGTTTTCACGGTTAAAGGAAGCCCAAATCGCTTCTAGGTAGGTGTTCGTAATAAAGTGACCGGCAGTGTACATTATAATCAGAAATATATAATAGTACATTTACTAATTTCTTTGCCGGGGACTATTATACAAATTAGATAAACTTTAATCATATCAATCTGCTCACTAATTAACGAATTAGCTAATAGCCTTTTAAGAGATTAAAATTGATTGTTTAAATCAATGAAGTATTAACAGCAATAGAATAGACATCCATTACTGAGATTTCAGTGCTTTTCATGGGAATGTGTGGTGTTAATTTTTTGATAAGGATCCACCTGACAAAGATTTCAAATAAAACAGTTACATGAGCTGTAATTCTTGTATATGTAAACAACGTTTGCATACACACACTGACTTAAGTGATCTGATATACCTCACTTTCTAGGAAAGTAGGCTAACGGAATGATAAGCGTTATGACAAATATATTGCTAGCATTGTAAAAGCGGTGATAATAAAAAAACAAAGCATGAAGGAGTAATAAATTTCATCTCGCAGCCTTCCCATTTCAGTTTTAGGCGTTGAAGTTTATTTGTTAAAGTTTTAGCGATATATCGAACTTGATGATGATCTGTCCACTGGTACAATGGTTATTAGGTTGGTAAAAGCAAGCAGATGTTAAAGTATGATGACTGTGTAAATATTTTGCAGATAATACTAGCTAAGTTAGTAATTGGTCTGATAGAAAATGTAAATTGAAACAGATTCAAAATTAGAAATAAAAGTTTCTTAGATGATGAAGAAATCTGGTAAGTAGGAAACAAGGAATTCTGTAAATTAACAAATATTTGTATTGAATTCTTTATAGCTATTGTAGAACAATGTGTAGAGGTTAACGATTTTTCAATTTTTGGTATCATCATTAATTCATTAGAGAAGCGGTTCCCAACTTAGTGAACGCATAACCCTGCAGGTACGGGTGTAGAAAAATTTGAATAATGGCGGGAAAAGGAACATATGGGTACAGCGTAAGACAAAAGACAAGGTAAAAGCTGTTAAAATATCCAAGGCTACGGTGAGGGGTAGTGAGGGTTTTTTCATTATTTGCTCATGAGAAAAACCCTCATTATCCCTCCCTCAACAGTGTTTGACGAGACTGTAAATATATACACACTAGCGGTGTACCGTCGCTTCTCTCCGGAACCCTTGCATATATAGCATTAAAAAAACTTTATTTATTTAGCAAATTAAGATAAAATCGGAGAATGTACGACTTCTTATCTGTTGTCGCTTCTCGGGATGGCGCAGATGTATTGCGGGTTGGCGCTATACACACAAATTTAAAGCAAAAATATAATTCTTCATTATTCCGTATCCTATGGGAATTTCGAAAACTTCCGGCCTTATTCCTTGTCTACATCATAAAGGGAACCTCTGTGCAAAATTTCAGCTTTCTAGGTCCAAGTGTTTGGGCTCGGCGTTGATGAGTTAGTCAGTGAGGACTTTCCTTTTTATATATATAGATTGTTTGTTCAGTTCATTCTGTAAATCCCATTGTAGACCCATTTATTTTCAGTTACAATCTACAAAACTGAAAAACAGCAATTACATTAATTACAAACATCTTGCTAATATTTTGAGTACATTTATTAAAATGGGCCTTCAAGAGGTTTTTCAAGCGAAAAAAGGTTGGATTGGATGGAAACAATTTAACTATTAGAACGTTAGTTCCAAAAAACATATTAATGCTTATTCTTGTTGATGAAAACCTATCGTTTCGTTGACGAGTAATTTCGGTAAATTACAATAATAAACAGAATTGAAATTCTATTGTCTTTAAATCGTTCAACGCTAAAAATAATCTCTCTGGATTTACTGTTGAAGGCTTTTCTTTGAAGAAGTTTTGAATGTGAAGCCATGTTTTCTTCAGTCTGTCAAGTCGAACAAACTGTCAGGACAGTGCAATCGATGATATGCGTTTCATTCTGGGAGAACTCAAGAATTTTCGATGATTAAAAAACAGATTATTGAACATCTGTAAAAAAGAGTTTGTATGTTAAAAAATTCGAGGCCATCACAAGATTAAATTAAACATTTAACACATTAAAAATGTTTTAGAATTTATTTTTTTGTGTTGGTCTCGAATTTTTCAACTTACAAAAAAGCAATTAATGAATCATATGGCTTTGAGCCATATTTAAGAACTTAAAAATCTTAAAACTTGTTTAAATCTACATTTTTAAATATTTCAAAGAAAC
The DNA here is from genome assembly GCA_023159025.1 of Thereuonema tuberculata. Classification (NCBI taxonomy): domain Eukaryota; kingdom Metazoa; phylum Arthropoda; class Chilopoda; order Scutigeromorpha; family Scutigeridae; genus Thereuonema; species Thereuonema tuberculata. Next base: position 26,433 of record JAFIDM010069787.1, read on the forward strand.
TATTCATAATTTCTCGACTGTTCCAGTATCTTCTAAGTAATACGTGTATCTGTTGTTTTGTTGTTTTTGTTCTCAGGTGTACAGACGCTTCAGATAACTTTCCTGTGTTTGACTGAGGAGCAACAACTTCAGTTGGAAACCATCAGACAAAATTTGCATCGAAGCGGTCTATTCCGAAGGACTGAGATAAGCTGGAAGTGATCGTATGTTTGGACATCGGAACATGAAGAGGAAGAATGGGATGATTCAGATGAAGAATTGTATGTTTCAGAGGATGGAAACGTAGAGTAGTTTCTGATATCTTACGTCAAAATGGAGATTCCTTGCATGAATCTAATTCATTCTTTCACCTCTCCATTAGTGCTTCTAGGGGACTGCAGTTAATGCCTCTGTTTGGAAGGTTTTCAAATTGTTTTCTCTTTTTATGAGTTTTAAAGGATTAGTGACTATGTAAACAAGGGCAATGATTTTAAATAAACTAAACTAGCATTCCAATGTTATCCTCATGAATATCTCGGTGCCAGCTGATTGGATATTGCTGATTTAAACAAAATTCTTTAATTGATGAAAGAAAAACTCCTTTCAAGGACTCAAGAACAAATTAAATCTCTATAAATGTAAAACATCAAATTTCCAAATTTGGATGCAAAAAATCCATTTAAACAAAAATTGATATTTGTCTCTGTCGTGGTATATGAACATCCTGTAAAAATAGATGTGGGTGTATATTATGTATTTCTGTAATATATCTTGGACTTCGATGTTCTTTTTTTCTACGAATTAGCTATATCCAAATATTGAACATTATTCGCCTTAGAACTTCGGATATTTACATTTTCAATATCCCAAAATCATTAGATGTTGTACGTAATAATGTATCAAATCTAATAATTTTGGGATATTGAAAATGTAAATATCTGTAAGTAGCTAAATAGTGTATTATACAAAAAAAATACAAATTTGAAAAATAAAAATAATTAAAAATGATAACATACTTTTTTTTTTGTTTTTTTTTTTTTTGTTTACGTTCTCTGATCCTGGTTCATTTGCGAAATATAAATTGCTAAAAATACCACGTTGAATATATTACAAACTTAGTGTTGTTATTGTTAGTTTTTCCTAGACCCGTTTTTCGGATCATTAGTCGTAAAGTAACACTCTATGATGGCATAAAGATTGCATAAAGATTCTGTTACCAAAAGAGGATTGTAGTTTGTTTCATAAACAAGTTAACGTGATCAATTAGTTTAAAAGAGCTAGGAAAAGTATTTGAAATGCCAAAACGACTCGGATGCCATTTATACAAATACGATAAGAATTATAGAAATAATAAACAGAAACAAGAAATAATTATTTTAAAAAACTATTTTATTTTAATATACCACGTTTTTAACACGGACTAAAAAGTATAAAAGTATAATTTTTCCAAGCCCC
>JAFIDM010069788.1:7035-24527 GCA_023159025.1 Thereuonema tuberculata
TAATCAAAGAATTAAAAGCACTTAATTCTAGTTTACTTGTTTATGCTCATTGAACCATTACCTTTAATTGACAGTATTTCTTACTAGGATAGGATTTGAAATAAAACAATTTTACATCCACCTACACCTATTCGTTTAACTTCATCTGCTATTTTATTTAACGCTCTGCTAAAGTTATTTTCTAAATGTGAGCAAGTTTATTCCACATTTATTAAAAAATATCTTAAACGTTGAAATTTTAAAAGTATTGGTGTTTAAAATGAATGGGTCTCACAGACCCATTGCGACCATTGGTGTTTCAAAAATGGGCGCGACCACTGCCGGTTTAAACAAAGGTGAAACAGAGAACTATGATTATCCACCAAAACAAATGGATAACATTGGCAACAAAACGTGAGTGCTGGATGTCGAACAGCATACGTCACAACATTTTTCAACAAAGACAGATGAAAGTTAAGCTTCGACGTTCACTGAAGAAAGAAACAAAGATGCTAAGCTAAGAAAGATGGCGATAGATAATGGAAGATGTTGGATAACAACGTTTAATCTGGCGTGTAGCGCCGTTATTATAATTTGGATGTTGAGAGGCAGATGGCGCTCTACAACTTTGTCTTATTTTTGTGTATGTTTCCAGTGGAAGCCAATACGGCTTTGTTATTAAAAGTAGTTATTAAATGTTCTGGATACAATTACGTTTTCTTCTGAATTAATTTCACTGCGGAAAACACTATTTCTACCAGGTTATGGGCCCAGCACGTTTCCCCTGAACCACTCTGCTGTGGCAATTGAGAAATTCAAGTTCTAGATAAGGATTGAACTGAACCTTGATATTCGAGACCATTATCATTATGACTTTTACGAAGTATTAATTATTGTTTTATGTATTCCAGGAGATATAAACCTAACGTGTTTTAGAACGCAGATACATGCAAGCCACCACATTGATTCTTTCGCTAAGGACACTTTTGATTGCAATATTTCAAGTTAAAAGGAATTAACTATTCAACTGAAATCTGGACGGAAAAGATATCGTCATTTTGCTTTAAGGAAAAGAGCAAGTAAGTGTTATTTTTACTTTGAAAGACAAAGGACATTTTGACACACAGAACAGGGCAAGACGAACAGTGCTAATTAGAACGAATTCTCGGTGTAAACACTATGAACGCTACAAGTATTAAGTAACAAGTGAACATTGTTAACGTTAGATTTATAAAGGTTAATTAAAGGAAGTAGAACATTTACAAGGATTAAATGAACAAGTGAACATTTAAGACACAAAGCAAGAGTGATTATTCGGTTTAAAGAAACTGTTTAAGTAACAAGGAAAATTACAATTTGTGTAACGAAGCTTTATTAACTTTGATATATTCAAAGAACATCTAGAAGTCAATGTAATTTTAGATAATAGTATTATAAACAGTTTTGATATTTCAAAGTGAAGAGTTGTTTATTTATGCATGCTGTCAATCATTCATATGAGCTCTAGCCACCAAGTTTAGGTTTCAAGGAAAAAAAATAGTTCGTCCTACCACAATATTTCAACTTCTTTCCCTTTTAATATTGAATATCTTAACGAAACAATGGTATTCAATAGATAGAAACTTGAGAATATACAATAGATAATTTTGCAAACAGACCGATAAGTATTTAGATTATTGGGTTTTATTTTTGTTTGTTTTTTTGTGCACCACCATTTGTTTTGATCAACCATGTTATTTAATTAATTATTTAAAATTAAATCCTAATTAATTAATAGTTTAATGACATCCCACTTTTTTTTTAAAGATTAGAAATAAATATGTAAGTATATTAGGAAATTGTTTAAATATATGTTTTTGTTTGCGTATATGATCCTTTTCTTTAATCTGCTTAAACACACTAATGTTATGGAAGTATATTAATTACATTTTGGTGTTCAGCAACATTATTGTGCACTGTCAAATATTAGCCAAAATAGTCCGCCCTTAAATAAATAACCAAAACAGCATGTAAATTTTTATTGGTTATGCGTTGGTCTTCAGATTTCTGTGTTGGTAAATATCTTCTTGATGACTGTAGAATGAGGCCTAAAAAATATTATATCTTAAATAACTGCAATAAACGAAAAATAAATAACTGCTCACTTTCAAACTTCGCTTATTTAAGATATTTGTCTTTTTATTCAATACGCATTTAAATGTAATTTTAAGAAGGTTTCACGTGCATCAAAACTAACATAAAAAACGAAAAAAATAAAAGAAATGCACAAATTCGTTTGCTTTCACGCCTTTGAGTCATCATCGACGGCAATCTGGGACAATTGTTTCGTCCTTGTTAGGATCATCAAGCAGATTTAGCCTCAACCATCTAGCTTAGAACGAGTGAAAGCTAATGGATACTGCTCCCACTCTCGGAAGTGGGACTCACAAAAGCAATCGACAACAGAAAAATCGCTATAACTAGTACAGTATTAATGTTTAATGATATGTTTAATAATGTTTAATTTAATGATTAAATTAATGTTTAAGAAGGTTTAACTTGCATCAAAAGTAACATAAAAAACGGACAAAATATAGAAATGCAAAAAAAAGCATTAATTTTTCGCCGATGCATTTGGCTTATCCTTTTATCAAATACCTTTTGTGTCCAGCGCTTAGCGGGCTAAGGTAATTATGCTGTACTAGCGATTTTTCTATTGTCGTTTGTTTTTGTAAGGTTCCACTTCAAAGAGCGGGAGAACAATCCATAGACTTTCACTCGTTCTGAGCTTGATAGTTGAGGCTAAATCTGGCTGATGAGTCGAAACAGCTGTTCCAGTATGCCGTCGATGATGGCTCAAAGGCGTGAAAGCAAAGAAATTTGTGCATTTCTATATTTTTTCCGTTTCTTAAATATCTGTAATGGTGATCATAATTCTTACATTTACCATTCAAACTGCATGCTTTTGTAATCCACTTAGAATGCTTAATTACAGTATCAGTGAGTATTTTATTTTAATTTTCATATTGTACATGTAATTATATATACAAAATCAATAATTATATATACAGGGTGTTGCAAAACTCGTGTGTCAAAAAAAAAAACAAAAAAAAAACAGGCGTAGGGGACGGAACAACTTTTAGTGATGCAACAATGTTCGGAAACGACGAATTATGGCGGTACGCATACCTAAAGGTCGCAAGTATGACACCTTGGACTTCACATTCACAAATGTCTTTTGCATTTGTCAATGTGGACAAATACGTTTTGAGGCCGACATTGAGTCGCACAAATCAGAAGTAATAGCAAATGTATATTTTCATACTGCAAAAGCAAATCGCTTCAAAAATAAACAAAATAAGAGAAATAAAAAACTTTTTGGGCTTCTTTAAAAAAAATTCAGCATTATCAAAACACGGCAAAAAGGAAAAGAATTTAGAAGTTGTTTCGAAATTTTTGGTATGGGTCATATTATTATTATTGTTACTTCCTGCACGTTAATAACCTTCATAGTTTGGAAATTATTTTTAAAATAAATTTAAAAAGAAAATATAATTTTAAATCTTTTCGATATAAAACAAAAATATAATGGTGGATACTCCGAAACCGCAATGTACAATTTTATTTTTTGTTCCGCTTATCAATGAGTATTTTTATTTTTTTTTAAAGTATTTTATAACAAAGATAAAAAATACTTAATTACTACAAACAACTATTTTATGTGTTAAAGTCATACAGTACAGAGATACTATCTTTAGCGATGCAAGGGAATGTGATCAATGTAAATCCACATTTTGAAACGTAAAATCTGAAGATGATGAACAACGACGGATAGTCGCTGTGATGCTTCTGACATGCTGTGCCTTACTGTATTTCACGGCTGCCAAGCTTGTAACGTTTTCTCGGTAACACACTTTTTAGGCTTGTCCTCACAACTAGAAATAACAAGGATTAAGATCAGAAGAATGAGATGGCCAGGTGGTATAAAATGCGACAACTAATCACGCTGTTCTTGGTGAAATGTTGAGCTAGAAAATGCTATACACTGCTTCCAATATGTGAATGTGGTTTTACATCAGGTACTGTCGCTGCTGCAGTTGCTGTAAGAAAAAGGTTTTTTCACATGTCTCTGTATCTGTGTACGAGCACACAGCATATCTCAGGAACATTCCGAGTCGATCCTTCAGAAAAGAATCGTCCAAGAGACACCAGATTGTAACTTGTCTATATTACATGATGGTTGTCCACAATCTATTCAATAACATTGTGAAAACTACTTAAAACCATCTCACTACTCCCAATTTCACAGTTGAAAATAGCCTCAAGCTGGGCTAAACGTTCTGTTTTTTAACCTTTTAATGCATGACGTCAACGGAAGTCAGTACGATTACATTTCCTCCTCGTCTCTCATTGCCTATTCAAGACACCTGACCAGCTGAACTGGCTTCTTTCTAAATTTCCGAAATATTTCATTGGTGTAAATTATATTAAGAAAATCGAATGATCATCCTTTGTATTTAAGCACTTATTTTATTGTATTATATTAGTTCATAATGTCATTTTCAGAATGACGAAACCGGTCCGCTGTAAAGATTATTTTAATGCGTTTTTTTAAAAAAATCTTTTTAAAATTTTTAGTTTTCTGTGTCATCATTTTATTAATCTTAGTTAATAATAAAATTAGTGTATTGTTTTTCGATAAGGAATTATCTACAGACAAAATTTGTTTTTGGTAAGGAATATTTTGTTTAATCCAATGTACATAACACTTATAACTTATAAAAAACACTTATAAAACAAATCAATTCTCATTATGAAAATTTTGAATATCTGCTATGTATTAATTTTTTTTCTTCTAACGCATTACTTAAAAAAATGCTAATATCTATAATTTTTCATCTTAGAAGTTAATAATGAGCTAGACATTAATGTTTTTGTGACTCTATAATGTTGTAATCAATATGCTTTGTAAATGATATCTATTTTCTCTTGTTGTTCTCCATTGTGGATCAGGCGTAGTCTACAGTCAAGTTTTTAGGTTTTTGAATCAATTTGATAATTATACATTATTTTATACGTAGAACTATTTTTCAAGATAAACTTACATATATATACTTTCAAGTTTCGAAAAATTTCATTAAAAAATTATTTCAACGTCTTTCAGTTTTAATATTGAATATCTTAACGAAACAATGGTGTTCAATAGATAGAAACTTGAGACTATATAGATAATTTTGGAAACAGACGGATAAGTATTTAAATTATTGATTTTTTTGTGCACTAACATTTGTTTTGATCAAGAGTGTTATTTAATTAATTATTTAAAAATGAATCCTAATTAAATAATAGTTTAATGCCATGATATCCTACTTTTTTTTAAAGATTAGAAATATATATAATATTATTAATATATATAATATAAATATAATATTACGCATGAAATTCTAAGTGGATGTACATAAACATACACTTTAAATGGTAAACGTGAAAATTATTATAAAGAAGGGTTTGCAATGTCCAGGGGTGTGAGGTGTGTATCAGCCTTGACAATGGCTGAGTGGAGTGAGGAGTGTTGTGCTCTTTGGTGGAAGTGTTCCCTAAGTGTGTGTACTTGTTTTTCGTGTAGGATGATGAGATTGATGAGTCCTCGGCCTCCCTCCTTGCGGGGACGAGTCATCCTTTCCGTAGCGGACTTGGGGTGGTGCATGTTGTGTTTCGTGAATGTAGTGCGTGTTGTGCGTTGTAGTGCTTCGAGTTCAGTGTTTGTCCATGGAATTATGCCGAACGAATATGTTAGTGTGGGGACGGCAAAAGTGTTGATGGCTTTAATTTTATTTCTGGCATTGAGTTGTGTTTTGAGGATGTTGTGAACGCGAGCACGGTATGTTTTCTTGAGTGCGGTCTTGATGTTTGCATTGTCAATGAAGCGCGCTTGCTGGAAGCCCAGATACTTGTAGGTCTCTCCCTCTTCCATGGATTGGATGGCCAACCCATGGTCCAGTTCAAAACCCTCTAAATTCGTAGTCTTCCCGCGTGCTATATGTAGCTTGCGGCATTTGTCAATTCCAAATTCCATCCCAATGTTTTGGTGAACTATGTTGTGACTTGTAGTAAATTGGTAAGTTGTGCGTTGTTTGTGGTGTAGAGTTTAATATCATCCATGTAGAGTAAGTGTGTGATTTTGTGTGGTGTCAGAGTGCCTGAGGTAATCCTATAGGCGTGTTTTGTGTTGTCTAGCATGTGGCTTAATGGATTCAAGGCGAGGCAGAACCAAAGAGGACTCAAGGAGTCTCCCAGGATCTCCTTATGGGAATGGGGTCTGTAGTGATGGAGGTGTTGGAAGTGCGTAGGTGTAATGTTATGTTCCAACTCTTCATCGTGGCATCCAAGAATGCCGTGATCTTGGGGTGTACTTGGTAGAGTTGAAGAGTGTGTAAAAGCCAGGAATGGGGGACTGAGTCAAATGCCTTCTTTTAGTCGATGTACGTGATGTGTAAGTTCCTATTCTTCGCGCGCGCCTGCCGCAGGATTACCGAGTCAATGAGGAGTTGCTCCTTTCAACACTGGGAATTCCTACGACAGCCCTACTGCTGTTCGGAAAGAATTTTATGTGTCTCGAAGTGCGTGTAAATTTTGTCTGCAAGGAAGGAGGTCAGGAGTTTTTAAAGTGTGGGGAGGCAAGTGATCTGCACCAGGAATTTCCAGTTGTGTGCATGTTTTAGTGCTGTCTGTATGTCTGCGAGACTAATATCATGGAAGGGCATGAAGGGTAAGTGTTCAGCGAGTTGTTCTTCATCTGTGATCCATGGTGCTTTGTCATTGTGGGGGATGGGGTTGGACCACAGAGACGACCAGTATTCATGTAATGCCTCGCTGGTGGGTGTGTTTGTGTTGGGTGTAGTGGAGGAAGATGTAAGGGATCTGTAGAATTTTTTCTCTTTGTATTGGAAAGTGTTGTTCTGTTGTTTGCGCAGAGTGCATTGTTTGTATCTTTATAATCTTTTTGTAAGTGCACTCAGTTTTTGTTTTAGTGTGTTGAGATTTTCCTGAACCTGGTTATGATGGTTTGAGTGTGAAGGGCGAGTGTTTATGTGCTTGAATATCTTCCTGACCTGGGACATAAGTTTCTTTGTTTTGTTTCCTGCACAGTATAGTGTGAGCCTGGCTATGTCTCCTCTAAGGTCGCTGATGCGGCCCTCAAGGGGACGTCTCCAAGGGGGGATGTATTCTTGTGACCGTGCAGTGGTAGGTATGTGGTGTTGTTTGACTCCAAGTGCCCGAATGGTTCCCTGTGCCACGCAGTAGAGTGTTGTATATATGTCTTCTAATGTTTGGATATTGTCAAGGTGTTGTGGGATAGTGTGTGTGTTGAGATGGTACATGACTGTGGCGAGTTGTTTTGATGTGTGTACTTTGGGGAGTGGAGGCCTGAGTCTGAGGTCTGTGCCTGTGTATTGTGCTAGTGCGGTGTAGAAATTATCATGTGCTGTTTGTAGTATGTCATTAGTTGTATTGTTGGGGCACGTGAACTGAATGGTAGAGATTGCTTCTGTGATTGCCATAAAGGTAATGTCTTCTGGTGGGGTGGGGTGGGGTGTCCTGTGGTTGGTTTCAGCGACCTCTTCCCTAATTTGTGTAAGTATGCATGGAGGAATAAGATTGTTTACTACTTTGGAACGTCGCTAATCCGCTACCCGCTGTTCGCTAAGCCCAACGATGGATAACGTGTGTTGAATGCATGGTGTAGTGCCTGTCTGTATCCTGTTAGTTGAGTCCCTAACTGTGTAACAGTGATGAAGTCGCGCATAAGATCCTGGTTCATCTGTGGTGACCATCGGATGCGCTGGCGTGGTTTCCCAGTCTTGGTGGTCGCCTGCTCTGACACAGACGAAACACTTCCGACTCTTCGGGCTGGATGGTGTTGCCCGGGCATTGTGGTAGCCATACTACAGGATGGGGTGCACTTTCTCCACCACCACCTGCGGGAGACTTTAGTATATTTTTCGAACGGAGGCCTCTGCCTAACCGCCGAACGCGGGTGACTTTATCCTGCGCCCCACCCGATGCAGCATGATCTATATTAGAACCTGTTCTCATCATAGATAGGTGGACCCTTTAGCCTACCCTAAAGCTAGTGTAGTTCCAGCCCCCACCGCGAGGAGGTAGGGTCCATGGGGGCTTATTATTTATAATTACAATATGAGAAATAATAACTACCTAAAATTACAATATCCAGAAATCTTAAATAGTTATGGAGAGAATAATTCAATGTATCTATTACAATCTATTATTAACAAAATTGGTTTAAAAAATATCAATAATTTTTCTAAAATTTCTTTGGTAAAAAAATTTGTTAGAGAATGGCTCGTAAAACATAACAATATACTTAATTACAAATAGAATTCATTTTTATTTATTTTATTTATCATATTATTTTTTTTTCCTCTTTACGTCTGTTAATAATTGTTTCATACAATTTTGTTGTATGAATTTTGTTGTGACTATGGTTTTTTTTATTATAAACTGTTATATAATAATAACAATAATAATCTATACTTTGTAGTCTATTCATTTATTATTTGAAAGAATAATAAAGATGAAGAAGGGAAAAAAGGTGAAAAGAGAAAAATGTATAATTAAGTAACATTCAGTATAATTCATTATACTGTAAAAAGAATTTTTTTTTTTAGTATCTCTTTAGTAATAAAACAATGACTTTAAATCTGTAATTTTCTGTGTGATTAATTTATGTAATTTTTTTATATATTGTTATTTTATGTAATTAAACAATTTGTACAAAATAATCTTAAGCACCTGTTGATAGGATCTCTTATTGGAAGATCCTAATAGGACTTCAATTTTCATTATAGAAAATAAAATTATTATTATTATGTTTGTATGTTTCAAACCTTGGGTTTCCCCAGCAAAAACAATATGGCGGGTCAAGGACCAAAGCACATACTGCCAAGTGTAAAGATGTGTGCAAGGATGATTAGGGATGTGTGCTTGTGTCCATAAATTTCCTAACTATGCGTGTAGTGTTGAGTACCACAGCCTTCTGCAGTTGTGCATAAGTGATTTTGTGAAGTCCTAGTGTGCTGAGACTGTGGTGCAATGTGTGAGGCACCAGACCAGTGGCAGACAGAACGATGGGTACAACACGTACTCGATTCTGCCTCCACTGCTTCTGGAGCTCGTGTGCTAGATCAGTGTATTTACTGATCTTGTCTGCGTGAGTTTTCTGCATGTTCTTGCTGATAGGCACTGCAATATCAATTAGATAGGTCTGTTTGTTGACCTTATCAACAAGTGTGATGTCTGGTCTGTTGTGATGTACGGTTTTGTCTGTGTGAATGGGGCGGTCCCAGTATAGTTTATATGAGGGTGACTCTAATACGCTTTGTGGTATGTACTTGTAGTATGGGACCGTGCTCTTAATAAGTGAATGTTTTTGTGCTAGTTGTTGATGAACGATCGACGCTACCTGATTGTGTCGGTGGAGGTAGTCTGTTTGAGAGAGAAGGGGACAGCCTGATATTATGTGGTCGATCGTCTCATGCGTAGTATGGCATTTCCTGCATTTGTCGTCATGTGTGTTTGCATCGTGTAGAATTATTATTATTATTATTATTATTATTATTAATAATTCCCATTTAAAGAGAGCATTTGATTTTGAATTCCTCTATGATAACTGTTTGTGTTTTCTCTGTGCCCAAATTTTCTTCATGTGTTCACTGTGTTGTTTCTTACGCTCCGCTGTCCATTTACATCCCCGCCTCTTCTGTGTTGTGGTGTCAAATGCATATTTTTGATAGTGTTCCAGAATTTCTTTCTATCTTCCGCATCATCTATTGTCATGTGTGCCTGTCTGAGATCCTCCTCGACTTCTTTTATCCATTTCGTTTTTCCCCTGCCTGAGTTGATGACCTCAAGAATCCGTCTTGAAATTCTGTCTTCATTCATCCTGTGAATATGTCCGTAGAACTGCATTCTTCTTTTCCTGAATGAATCCGTAATCCTATTAGTGTGTTTATAAATTTCTGATGCTGGTCTCTTCATCCAGATTCCCTTTTCGTGTACCGGTCCCAAGATTTTCCTGAGAATTTTCCATTCTTGTTTCTCTATTTGTTTGATTTTCGCTTGTCCACCAATTTGTGTCGTTTCACAAGCATATAGTGCCTCAGGAAGTACAACAGTGTTGTAGTGTCTTAATTTTGCGTTAATGGATATGGACTTTTTGTTGTAATAGTTCCACGTGAGTTTGTATGCTCTTTGTAGTTTTCTTATTCTTTCCTCATTGGCCCTTAGGTTGATCCTTGATGGTTGGATAATTTCTCCTAGGTATTTAAAATGCGATACTTGTATAATTTTCCCGTGGGTATTATTATTATTATTATATTTTAGAGCACTAAAATACTTCATGCACTAAATATAATTTTCGTCAATTCACATTGCAAATTTTGAGAGAAAGTCACAATATCATTTTGTGTTTGCGTGTATGTTGAAGTGCGTTCTCGGATAGGAGATACACCCCTGTGGACGGATCCATGGAAATTCTCTGGGGTAAATACGACGCAGGAACCCAAGAAGAGTTGAGAAGCATAGAGTTGAGAATTTTTCTTTTCATGTCGGAATAGATATTTAAGTGGTTTTCTTTGCCTCCCTCAAGAGACCGTTATTGAATGGCTTCAGACCTGAACAAAAAGCAAAGAAGAGACAAGCAAATACTGGAACGGAAGAATTCATTCTTCATTCATTCCAGCATCGCAATTTCAGCACCGAAATTCGAAGCCGGATGGGGATGGGTTTCTATCTTTGGTTAAGAGTAAAATGTTTTAGTACGAAAGAATCAAAATTCTAAGATTATCCTTATAAGAGGAGAAAATTTTAAAGTATTATTAAGGAAACGAATAATTTATTATTAGATAATTTAATTTGGCAGAAATTGCTGCCGCTCTGACCACATGTCTGTTCCTCAACGGCAACGGTATCATTACACTCATTTTATTATAAATTCAATTTAGAAGACAAACGAAATGAAATTTTCTTTGAATTCAACATTTTGTAATTACAGTTTTGTATCATAAATTATTCACCCATTTTCATTATTCATGCAATTCTGATAAAAAATGTTGGTATTCTTTCTTTCTGACAGAACAAAAATGAATACAGAGAAGAAGTGTTCAAGGACTCAAGACATCAAAATTCAAAATAATACATTTAATCAGAATCTTCATCGTTATGTATTTAAGCCAATAAATACTCAATATGAAGATCATAATAATACTGAAACACCTGAGACAAGAGATGAAACAAAAATTAATACTTCTGTTAGTAATGTTGGCATACGGACAGATCAGCATAGAATTAACAATATGAAATTAATATCTTCTACTAGAAGCAAAATTGAAGAAAGAACAATTGATAGAATTATTAACATCCCAGGTTTGGATAGAATATTTAGATCCAAACGTAACACTTTTGCTAGATATTCTTGGATAGCATTCATTGTTGTGGGAATTGGATTCACTATATTTCAGATTTCACGCTGTTTAAGTGAATATATGTATGGTGAACCAGACACAATTGTTAATTTGAAAGAAAACGATGAATTTTCTGGATTAAATGTAATATTTTGTCCAACTGATTTTCATAAAAAGATTGAAGATCAAATAAGAAAGAAGTTGGAGGAAATCTTTGGCCACACTGAGTTTGATCCAAATAATCATCCAATAGAATTTACTGAGGATTTTACAATGGACAGTATTTGGGATGTCTGGAATGTTACACCATCTAATGGAAAGGCTGAAATAAAGGTAGAGATTTTTATTCAACCTATTAAGAAATTTTTTAATCAAAAACATAATTAAGTAATTATTGTATTTCTTGTTATTTTTTTACTTCGAAAATGCACGAAACTTCACAATACTTGACAAGAACTTGAACATTACTTATCAGTGAAGCATTTATTCGGCAAGAATTTAGATAATTTAACAAGCTGTTTTAAGGATAAGGCTTCTAATAATTTAAGGTATACCAAGTTGTTATAATTAAACAGGAAGTATTTGGATCGCGATAGGCAAAAAAATGTTGGGCCAAAAACGGCCAAATTTGAAGCATATACAATTCAAACCATGGGATTACGATTTCACAGAAAAAAAAGTTTAGTTCCGAATGTCGCCAGGGAGGAAATTGGCGCTGTATTGTGAGCTAATCAGACGTTCGGAAGAAAACACAAGCATACAGTTGCCAATAGGTTTTATTGTTAGTTGCACATACTGTTCGATATGTTGTTCTTTCACGTTGTCCACAATTTTCATTCTATGGCTCGTGAAGCAATATTCGGTCCTTCAACGTTTCCAAACTATCAATGGGTCTTAACTAAACCAATACTTGGCGAACTTGGCCACGTCGTCGGGAGTGCTCGACTAAGTATGTGATTGTCAGTGAAATGCTGACGTAGAACTTGCTGCACTATTAATCCGATATCAGAGGGCGCTCCATCCAGCAGGAACACAGTCGTTTCAAGACATTAATGCTGTTGAAATTCTGGAATAACGGACTCAGCCAAAAATTACAGTCGGTGTGGTTTCACCGCAAAAGTTATTATTGGTCCCTTTTTCTTCGAGGAGGTCAGGGGAACTGAACTTCAAACTGTTACTGTCATAGGTGAGTGATATGCAGCTCTGTTGCAGAGCAGCATTAATTGAACTTGCAAGAGCGGCAAGCACTCAATACAGACACATTGACAAGATGGAGCAGCACCGCATATTGCTATTCGTGTAATAGACTCCACTAGGATCAAGTTTAGCAAAAAATTGCTTCAGAATTTTTTTGTACTGACCTTGAAATGCCAAGCAACGTTGCGGAAATTCAACTAGACTATAAGTGGTGCGAACGGATTGTGACATGATTAGATTCGACCTGAAACTCAATGAAGACCAGCAAAAACATACTTCAGAATCTTCTACTGATCTTTGAATCCCAAGCACGGTTGTATGAATTCAACTAATCTGTAAGTGGTGTTTATAATTTGGCTTTCTATTTAGGAACTGCCAAAGACTGACTTTATGTCCCTACCATGCGAACTCTTTGAATTCTTTCAAAGACAATTTAATATTAATAGTAATGATCTTAATCATTAACTTTCATTTGGGCAATTGCGCTTGTGTATATCTTGTTATCTTAAAGACAGTGAGATAAAACTTATTTGTTCTTTGTTCCACCTTTGCCATATGTGTTTTTTTCTTTATTATTCAAACATCATTTTATTATTACTTTCAGAGTGTAGTTTCACGGTTAAGATAGTACTTTATGCGACCGGCTTATCAAAAGCATACAATTTCCCTTAAATTTTGTTTCTTTGTATTAATCCAAAATTTTATCTTTAACAAATTCATTAGCGGCAGAGATAGATTGTTTTGTTCTCATTCTCCATTAATTATTCTTTTGGCAAAGTAGGTAATGTCAAAGTTGGTTAAGTTTTCCAGAGTTTTTAAAGCGATCCATTTGGGAACTATTGTGATAGCAAAGACAATCGTTAGCGTCTGTCCACCCCTAAAAATTCCCAACAAAAGGTCGATCGACAAACGGACTTCACCATCTTGTTCATAGGCACAAACAACGTAGGAATAGGGTATTTTCAAGCCCCCCCCCCCGTGTTCGAGATATTTAGCATTGTTTTCATTGGATTTCCGATGTCAGAGACTTAAATGTCAGAGATGCAACCATCGCATTTCAGCTTGATGGGAAAGATTTCGGACTGAAAGTTGTAGGTTCGAATCCTTAAGTCAATTTTTTTTTGTGCTCGATGAAAAAATGAAGCCTGCACACCTGCCTTATACAAGTAAATTTTAATACAAAACTGATTTACACAATTTCTCTTAATCTTTTTTTTCTCAATGTCCGCAAGTGTTTTTTTTGTTTGTTTTTCTTATTTAATTTTTCCTTACGTTTACGTATTTTCTTTCTTATTATTATTTTTATTTTTTATTATTATGGGTGGACTTAATTTTGTTTTAGCATTATATTAAAATACTTTTAACGTGTGCGAAATAACTAAAAAAATATAATAAAAAACACTTGGTAGATTTGCTAATTAGGCTATGCGAACGTGTTTTTCAGCTAGAAAAAAAAGGTTGCTAGAATATTAAATTATTTCTATTAGAATAATTTAATTAGTTATAGTAAAAGGAAAAGTAAAAGAAGTTTTAAAATGCTTGAAAAGAAATTTTTTTTTTAAGATTATTTTTTTCCCTTCCTTCATATGAATGCGAGTAGTCCTAATTTGAATATGGAAATGAAGATAATACGTAACGAAAAGAAACATCATAAAGTGGCGAGAAAGGACAGAAAAGTATGCTTAGGGAACGAGAAATGAATAGATTCGGTTGAGAATCGATAACAGTTTTAGAATCAGTTTAGAACTGATTATTAATATAGATCTGAGCAGGGATAACCCACTGAACAGTAACCCAGGTCAATTTATTAAATTAATTCAATTAAGTTGAAATATGACTTCATTGAAATGTGAATTCAACGCCATGGAAGAGTTAAAGTCAACTAATTCATTTGCGTGTGAAGATGAGAATACTAATTAAATTTGGTCGGACAAGATCAATGAAGATTTATTTACACATCAACCCCAGAAGCTTTCCCAGTCTAACTATAATAGACGAAGCAACAATTATTGAGAAGAATTAGGAATAACGTTGTTGTAAATGAAGACTAAGATAGGCGAAACCTCAACAAGTTCAAATAAAGCGAAGTGTAACTTGGAATGAGCCATTTAGAATTAAGGTGCATTGGTGCGATTCTTATCCTAAGAACTTTTGAAAGAATTAGATGGAATTTTAGAGAATTAGTATAAGACTATTTTAACTAAGGAAGGAAGTTTTTAACGTTCCAATTATTATTTGTATAACACGAAATAGTTGATATTTAGAACGCAGCTGACATTGATGCAAATAAGTAACTAAATTACTTCGAGTAATTATTCTAAACAGAACTCTTGAAGAATTAAATATAAAAGTGTATTTATTTCAAGCTGAAGTATTCTAATAATTATTTACAAATTTGGATTGAGAAGAATTCCTTTGGATATATGGATAACAAGTGTCATTAGTTCCAGAGCAGATGAACTTTTCCACAAAGCATTATGGAAAGAAGAAATCAGATATGTGACAGTTAAGCGCCATATTTGAAGTTCAACGAAAAGTAAAGTGTTCATCGATAGCTAAGCTCAACTGTGCATCGAAAAGGATAGGCGGAATCCCAACGAATAGTTGACAACGCAGCAACTTCGCCAAGGTGAAAAGCCCAGCAGTGTCGACAAACTATAAGTAATTAAATATTTTCTTACTTCCATTTTGGAGGGTGCGACACCGTTCCTTAGGCGAAGAAGAAATAATAGCGAAGCAATACTGATACCGACTGAGTACATCGGACAGTGACTGTTTGTTAGGTAGCGCAATTATAATACTATATTTATTCACACAAGGGTATCATTAATACAGAAAAGTCCAAGAATAATTATTATTAAATATCTTTATAGAAATTATAAAGATACATTACATTCATACAAGGGTGAAAGAAACCATTTATTATAGTTAGTGAAATATCACACAAGATAGGTGAATTGCCTTATTGAATAATTTATATTAGCATACAAGGGAAGAGAAAGCCTGAATATATACATACAGGTGAAATTGGGAAAAGCCATTCATACTTGAAATTGAATTGTAGTGTGTATGAAGTGAACTCTCGCGTGTGCGTGAACTTTGTGGATATTGTTTAAAACAATCTTTAAATATAATATTTGCAGATAAAAATATTATTAGATTTCAAAGAATTACTTTGAGAACTTGCTTTGGTTTATTCTCCTCAGTAATTTCGATTAGGAAAATAAGTGATGAGTATCGAGTTGATACACCTAAAGGATTCATTGTTATATTGTGAGTAGTGATTTAAATAACTGTAAATATATATATATATATATATATATATATATATATATATATATGTCACTTGTAAATATTCATTGCAAAGAAATATTTTTAAATGATTTGTAAAATAAGTCGTTTACGTTTGCTTCCCCTAATTTTCTTGTTGCATCTTTGCTTATTTCTATGCGTTCTGCATTTATTCGCAGCAAAGGTAGTTCAACTTTTCGCCACCAAGTGAAAATTTGGCGATTAAAGGGCGAAAAACATAAGAAAAGTTTATTATTGGTTACAGAAGTTCTTCAATATGTGCTCCAGCTAGATCAGTTACATGCTTCTAGTGTAATACAGAGTGATCAACGGTTACCCGCAGCATTTTCAGTAGATTGTAAGCCTACACATCTCTGATAGACTCGAACTTCAGAATATCACCACAGCCAGAATCATATGGATTCTTAATTCCGGAGGCCGTGTAGGCCAAAGATCTGGAAACCTCCGGGGATTTTGCAATCATTCGTGAAGGTTGCACAAAGCAGTTCTTTCCTTTTAGAGCAGAATACTCCATCTTGAATGCAAATAGTGGTCTTTAAACAATTTCGTTCTTGCAAGACAGGAATCATATGCTGAGCAAAAAGTTCACTGTAACATGCAGTAATAACGGTAAACCAGGTCGTTGAGGTGTAATCTCTTCGAAGAAAAATGAATCGAGAATAACATTATTTGTGAATCTACACCATACAGTCAGATACACCGAGTGCAACGGCTGTTCATGTGGATGCAACATGTGGATGCTTCGAATGTGTCCATATGTGACAGTTCTTCGAATGTGTCCATATGTGTCCTTCTAGTGCAAAATGGCTCTTGTCAGTCCACAGGATATTCCCAGGCCAAATATTATCCACAGACATCTGCCAAAAACTGAAAGGGAGAAATCAGTGCTTTGTTGATAATAACTTTGCTTATGTTTTTCGCCCTTAAAGCGGCATATTTTGGCGTGGTGGCGAAAAGTAGAACTATTTTTTTTTCAGAGGAAATCGCGTCCGCATAGTCTAATTAGCATATCTACCAAGTATCATTTTCATATTTTTATTACAGCTCGCCAGGGTCCGAAGGGAAGGATATATTAGGTACATCCGTGCTGTGTGCATGAATGTCTGGGCTCGTCGTGTCTCACAAAACTCTTCAAGCCAGTGAGGGCTATGTCATGTTGTGAAGGATGTTTTCCTGGCACACTTTGGGTCGATTGATATCTCTGGAGTCACGTCAGAATGCTAGAGCGTACCTAAACATCGTAGGTGACCAAGGGCAACCGTACATGTTAACAGTTTATCCTCATGCACATGGCTACTTCCATCAGGATAATGCGCCGGTGCAGAAAGCCTGCATCACTACGGGATGGTTTGATGAACTTGACGACTGAGTGGCCCACTCAGTCCCCAGATCCCTAGATGTTTAAGAAATTAAAAAAAAAATCCGAATAATTTAGAGTAACATTAATTTAATAACATTCTGAAAAGGAGTGATTGTTTTGTATGTTTATCCGTATTATATACAGGGTGTTTCAAAAATACACGGCATAATTTCAGGTATGTA
>JAFIDM010069789.1:0-27844 GCA_023159025.1 Thereuonema tuberculata
CGGACAGTATATGCGACAAAGCATATTTTTGGCTTTGAATGTATATCTCGGGAAATCGGGCGAGTGATGACTGTGGCTGTAGGTTTGAAGTGGAAAGGGGTAGATGTTTTATTGGAGTACTCAGGCGTGGGAGGCGGCGGGGGACTGTCTGACAGTGACGGTATACCTGTATTTACTTCCTAATACATATCTTCTGTGACTGTTATGTACGAAATATATTCCAATTATATAAATAACTTTGATTTTTTAATTTTCTGTTAAACAGCTTTTTACAACATATTTTTTGAATGTGTACTTTAGGAATGCATCATTATGGGCCTAAATATTTACGTATTTTTTTTTTTTCATTCTCTGAGTAAGTAAATTTTAACGAATAGACGAGTTGTAAATTATCAGTAACTTAGCTCAAAACTAAACATAAACATCAGTATAGTTTAGTGGTGATATATTCAGACAGGAGGGTCAGGAGGAAGCAGGGCGACAAATCTGGCGTAGCCCATAGGCGGCAAAAATGTAAATCCGCCTCTGATAATAAGTTTTGAAGCTTCGAAGCATCTGTTGCCAGAGGTGTTGGATTATCTGTTCTTTGTTAGATTAAGAATTAGATTAATTCACAAAACAGCTTTTTGTACTAATCACGTGATCAAATCACAATTCATGGATACCAGGGTTTAAATGAAATAAGCCCAGTCTAATTTTCATCTGAAGTTAAAAATATGCCTTTCAATAAACAATGTGAAGTGAAATAGATTGTCAACGCGTCATTACAGTCCACAGTGTTAAAATAATTTTGGAGTCTAAGATATTGAATACGTATTTAAACTTTTTTTTTTTTTTTAATATTTTAAATTGTATTTTTCTTTCCAAGTTATAGTGCTTTGAGATTTAAAAAAAATCATTTGAGCTGTGAGAGTAAGTTCTATTATAATATTTATAATCAGAAATTCTAACTAAATTTTACGAAAAACTGTTTGGAAATGTCAGTTTGTTCTATTTTGAGTTCGTGATCCATGTAGGCCTACGCTGTGTATTATTCTTAAGCTTTCTATGAATTAAATATTTAATTATTCTTACTTTCTAATTTAAATCCCAGTTAATGAAAACAAAACGATGTCACGGGAATTGTGTGATTAGTTTCAGTTTAGTAATGCTTTATTTATTGATCTATTTCAACTGAATAATTCCTAGTCTGAATTATTAGCAACAATATCACGTGATAGCAAGAATTAGGAGGATCATAGGACTGTGCTTGTTGAACGTAATGCACTCACTGACTAATTTTTGCAAAATTTCGAAGTTTAATCTTTCAGAACATCGGCTGCTATAGCAACGAAACAAACAAACTAACGATGTCTGGACTGAATGCAGGAGATACAGCTAAAGGAAAGAGGAAGTCCCATTTCAATAAGGCTGGGCTTCTTTTCCCCGTCATTCGTATTCACCGCCATCTCCGAGAACGAAAATATTACCAGCGAATGGGTATGGGAGGTACAGTTTATCTGGCCGCCGTTTGGGAATATTTGACAGTCGAAGTACTCGAGCCAGAGCCGCGCCAAGTGTTATGTTAGCGCCGGGGTGCCAGGCAAAAGTTGCCGCCCCTAATAAGCTAAATTTATTTTAGCCTAAATTTAATATTTTTCATTTAAAATACATATATATATATATATATATATAATTACATATTTTGCATATATTTTCTTTCCATTAGTATTTCTACACTAAATTATTTGCCGCCCGCCGCCCCCCAAAACGTGCCGCCCGGGTGCCGTGCACCCTGGCAGACCCACTTGGCGCGGCCCTGACTCGAGCTTGCTTAGCTGGCAATGTAGCTCATAATGCCAAGATGAAGCGATCATCCCTCCCTACTTGCAGTTGGCTATCCGGAAGGACGAGGAGCTGAACAGACTGCTGTCGGATGTCAACATCGCTGAGGGTGGTGTCAAGCCCCAAAATTTTGGCTGTCTACTGGCGACAGAAAGGAAAAAGACAGAACTTACATAAACTTATGTTTTTCAATGGGGTTGTTTTGTAGATAACCAAAATTAGTCATGGTTTTTAGAGTAATGCGTTGTCTATAAATAGTATCAATAAAGTGTTATACAAAACAATGGAATATCTTCTATATAGTGTCCCGTCCGCCTAA
The DNA here is from genome assembly GCA_023159025.1 of Thereuonema tuberculata. Lineage (NCBI taxonomy): Eukaryota > Metazoa > Arthropoda > Chilopoda > Scutigeromorpha > Scutigeridae > Thereuonema > Thereuonema tuberculata. The sequence goes on from JAFIDM010069789.1 coordinate 2,144, forward strand.
ACCTCCAGGAAGATACTGGTACTCAACGTTAACTTATTTAAAGAATTAATTCATACTTAACTTGCGCAAAATATAAAGAATTTAAAATAATTTAATTCTGATTAACTGTACATTAAGTATATGAAATATTATTATTCTTCTGATATATGCAACATTTGAAACCTTTTGATTCAATATTTAATCTTTGAAATTCATTGTTTGTTTTTTATTTCTTAATCTTCATAATTACTCTTTCTCAATTCATACATTGAATACTTTCTCTTACTACAGATCTCACTTGATATTTATACATCCACATTATGCAAAGAATCAAGATTCTGCGAGATTTCCTAGAATAACCTCCATTAAAGCTAATCTGAAATTTGGGCATCAATTTGCGAAAAATGCAGTTTTCAGATTTTAATTATAGTATGAAGGGGAAAGACTTCCAACTTTTATCTTACGTTGGCCTGTGCCAGGAGAGTTATTAGCCAAAAAAATCATTCCTTATATTTTTATCCTTCTCTTGTAATGAGATCACTAATAGGCCTATTGCAAAATTGCGAAAAACGCAATATTCAGATTTTAATTATATCTCTGTTAGGGGAGCTTCAAAAAACCTAAAACTTTCAGGAAATCAAGTTCTAATAGGAATTTAACCGAAATATAATTTTGAAGTTCTAGAATTTTCTGGTATAACTGCTATGAATTTTTAAACAAATCAAAATTTCCTACATGAGTCCTGCTAAAAAAATTCAACTAATTTTGAATGATACAATTTTGAAAAAAAAAGTAATTTTTTTAATGACTGATGTAATTAAAAGCAGGTCCTTAATCAATATAATTTATATAAATTAAACAAGGTAGGGATAGGGATTAGTAAACCAATTACAGTGCTTCACAACGGCTTTTGAGTTCCTATACTTTAGAATAGACTGACAGCCCAGCAACTTTTAAGCGGCAAAAAAATAGGGAAAAAAAAAAATCCAATAATATTAATATTCTATTCAAAAATATAAGTGTCGTATTACAAGCAGAAAATGAGGAAACATAAAAAGAAACAGACATTTCCTGGCTTTTTTGATGTATCTGTACAGTATTTGCAAACAGAGCATATTTTTGGCTTTGAGTGTATATCCTAGGAAATCGGGTGAGTGATGACTTGTGACCGTAGGTTTGAAGTGGAAGGGGGTAGATGTTGCATTGGAGTGCTCAGGCGTGGGAGGTGTCGGGGGACAGTCTGACAGTGACGTTATTTACTTTCTAATACATATCTTCTGCGACTGTTATATACGAAATATATTCCAATTATTTAAATTAACTTTGATGCTTAATTTTCTGTTAAACAACTTTTAATAACATATTTTTAGGATGTGTACTTAAGGAAAGGAATGCATCATTATGGGCCTATCTATTTTTATATATATATTTTTTTTTCATACTCTGAGTAAGTAAATTGTAACGAATAGACGAGTTGTAAATTATCAGTAACTTAGCTCAAAACTGAACATAAACATCAGTATAGTTTACTAGTGATGTATTCAGACAGGAGGGGTTCAGGAGGAAGGGTGGCAAATCTGGCATTGCCCATAGGCGGCGAAAGTGTAAATCCGCCTCTGAATCAACTCGAAACTGTGAAATGCTGTCAGTGTTGTAGATTTTACTTTTGTAAAGTTCATAGAAGAGAAAAAGGATTCGAGCAAAAGGTTTTTAAATTTCAGTTTTACATCGAAGCACTCCTGCCTGTCCATCTGTTTTTGATGCTATAATTCAAAGACTGTACATCCTAGAAATTTGAAAAATTGAGATGCAGTTGTTATAAGGAAGTGCCTGTTAATTTCAATTGAACCAATAGGTAAAAGGAACAAGGGTCAAAAAGCTGTTCATTAATTAACCTGTTTGTCTGTGATCAAGATGATTCAAAAACCGTTAGTACTGTAAAGCTGAAACGTTAGTAGATTGTTTAGATGCAAAGAAATTTGTGTTGTAATTTTGGTGAAAATCAGGCCAGTAGGAGCCAAAACAACAACTTTTTCTAGGATCTTACCATATGAGTATTTAAAAGGGTGACATGCAACTATATCTTGTTTTCTATAACGGATTCGAACAGATATAGAATGAATATAATCGTATTTATATTCAATAGTTTCCATTAATCTTCCATTGTATTTCCATCTTGAAGTTGCAACAGATGGGAAATCTGTTAACTTGTTCTTTTTGAAATTTCAATATGACTGTCTCAGTTTTTCCTGCTGTGCTGTGAAACAGTTCAGAAAACATTTACAAGAGCTCTACAGTTCAGTTCATGAAAGAAGAGCATTTGATGACGTAATTTCCTTATGGATTGATGTTTCCAAGATGTAAGAGCGCCGTCTGTTGCTAAAATCCGTAACTGAATCTTATAAACATTACGAAAATTATTCTGGTTTTATACTTTCTACAGTTACGAATACATTTTTACATTCTTGTTATTATTAATTAAAAACGTTCCACTCTATTCTCCTTGCTTGGCTATACTAAGTTTGTCCTTTCTTGGTCACGCTTATGCGATCACAATACGATGCCATCTTGAGAAGACTGCTCGGAAGTCAAGTTGATGACGTCATGACTGGTGACGTTTAATCCAGACAAAATCGATCGCTACATAATGACCATATATGGCAAACCCTTCTTTTTTGAAAAATACTATAGGCAGCTACAGGACTGGAAGTGGTGGGAGACTTTAGATAGCAATAGAGGGTTAGTGACTAGAGTCAGCACTTTGTAAGCAGTTCGATGAATGACAGACTAAATCAGCTTGGTATTTAGAAAGATTTTAAGTGAGATAAGTATTTCATAGAAAAAAAATGCAAACTTCTTGAACTAAAGACAAACATTGACTATAAAGTAATATAAATAATTTCCAACTTCTTAAAGCAGTGGTGCCGAACCTACGGCCCACGAAGGTGTTACATGTAACCCGCTGTTTTATTCCTGTTTTTTTTTTTTTTTTTGGTTGTTGAATAGGAGATTCCGCCACATTGTGGTCCGCGAGATTCACAGCAAAGTCAATTTTGGCCCCCATATTACGAAAGGTTGGGTACCACTGACTTAAAGAAATGATTGTTAAATGAAATTTTTCTTTTAAACATTTTTTTTAAACATTCTTCTTGTACTCAAGAAGAAATAAAGATTAACTTGCAAAAAATAAATTCAAAAATTAACTCAAAAAGTGCACAAACCAAAATAAAATAGGTTTTTGCACCCTGAGCCGTCATCTGGGGAATCCGTGACAGCTGTTTCAGCCTTATTAGGGTTCATCACCCAAATTTACCTTTGATTTTTTTTTAAGTTATAAGTGTTTCCTATATTGTTCAGGTGATATAACCATTATGCTACAAAATTTTCCTAAATTAAAATTATCAAAAAACTTAAAAAAACTAATAGTTATTAATTTGATAGAAAATTTTTATTTTATATATGTTATTACTCAAGCTTCAAGATGTTTTATTGTAACTTTTTTTTTTTTTTGCTTGTTTAATTTGCTGAAATTGTTTTTTAATTACAGGTGTTGAACTTTGTACGTGTTTCGCTTCAGGCCAGAAAAGTAAACTTGATTGCATTGGATCATGACAAACAGTTTTCACATGACATTGAGTTATTGGTGGATTCAAGTTTGAGAGAATTCACAGTATCTGTATCAGGAGATAACCCTTTCATTCGACTTATAGATCCTCACGGTTAGTTTTGATTGAACTTTCATTATTGTAGTAGAGGATTAATGTCTAATAATAAAATAGTACAGAAAAGAAGAAAATGTAGTTACTGTATTGGTGAAGATGAATGAAATGAATTAATAAGAAGATGGGAACTAATTATTAAGCGTCCCTCCCTGTGTCCAGGGATTTTGTTTTGTTGTGTTTCCTATATGTTGTATCAGTTCCTGATTCTGAAGTGAACTTAATACTAACTGTCTGTTTTTGTTCATTTTATTCATCTTCAACAATTCAAGATGTTCATTTTATTGTTATTGTTTTGTTTTATTTTATTATGTTTTGTATTCAGTTTTCTTCAGATTTATTTGGTTTTGCTTTATGTTTGCACTTTTGAAATTATGGACAAAAGAAAAAACTTGCATTCAATTGAAATACACATTTCATTCCCATCATCATGGAATGTAAAGCAAACTTGTAAAGTCAGAAATGACAGACAACAAGGTCACATTAATTTGCAATTAAATTAGTAGCAACTTCCAAGAGTTATTAACCATGACTATAAATATGATTGCATCAATTCAAAAATATTTTTATTTTATTTAGACTATCTCCTATCAAAAAGCACATCCTTAGATTAGAGTTTTAATATATGAGGGTGGATCAAAAAGTAACGCAGAATAATTTTTTTGTCAAAAAAGTTTAATAGGTAAAAAAAACAAAACAAAAACACAAATGAACTTACATCTTTTAGCTACTTTTCTACATAGTCGCCAACTTTCTCAGCACATTTGTTGATTTTCTCACGAACCGAAGCCGCAACATGGGGGCGAGCATTGTCATGAAGAAGTTTGACATCGTCAGCATTAATGTTATGGTGTTTGTCACAAAGGGCACGACGCAACTTTACCAAAGTTTTAGTGTGGCTGCAGCATTCACAGTGGTTCCGTGTTCAGCAAAGTACACCAATAAAACACCATGGATATCCCAGAACACTGTCAGAAGCACTTTCCTAGCAGAATGAGTCACTTTGAATTTTTTCATTACTGGGGAAGCATCATGTTTCCACTCCTTTGAGGCCTGCTTTGTTTCGGGCGTATAGTGGTACGCCTACGACTCATCACCAGTGACGATTCCTTCCAGAAAGTCATGCCCTTCTGCGATGTAACGCGTTAAGTGATCCAAGCTTGTCATCATTCGCTGGCCCTTGTGGTCGTCTGTCAGGTTCTTAAGCACCAGCGAGCACTAACTTTACGAAATTTCAGTATATCATGAACAATATCGTACACCGGACTGTAGGAAATGTTGAACTGCTGAGATAAGGTTCACAGTTGCACACGCCGGTCGTTCAAAATTGCCGCATCAGTGGCTCTGACATTCTGCGGGGTTACAGCTGTTACCGCCTTCCTGAAAGTGGCGAATCACAAAGGCTCACACGGCCCTCTTTGAAGAATTGATACCACCTGGAGACATTGCTACGGCCCATACAATCGTCTCCATAAATGCCATAACATAAACGGTTTATGCCCTTTGGCCCACAAAAATCGCACTACACTTCGCTGCTCTTCACAAGTTGACGACAGTAACATGCGTGCCATCACTGTTGCATAGTTCAGGATTCCCCCACTAGAGCTGCACATGAAAACAAATTAGAATCTGTAGTGAAAACTTCAAACTATATCTTGGTGAAATTTCATCATTCTAGCTGCAATACCAAGGCAGAAAAAAATTTTTGTGCGTTACTTTTCGATCCACCCTGGTATCAAAAACACCAAGGTCTTAAGAGTAGAGGAACAGTGATTTCTGTCATGGACAGAGATATCCGTTGATTTTAAATACATAAATTTCTAAGCCTTTACATTTTTTTCTTGCAAATTTACTAATTGGGTGGTGCAGAGTTAATTCACTTTCTGCTTCCTGTTGCTTTGCTCAGAATGGAAAGACCACATTTTCCATTTTAAGCTTCAAGTGATATATTGATGTGCTCTGTAATGTTGAACCACGAGAAAGTAGTTAGGAAAAGTATTTACCGTATTTACTCGCAAAATTTCCCCTTTTTTTTCATCAATATTTTGACAAAAAAAAGGGGGGTGGGGAAATTACGCGATGTTTTTCAATTTGAGGAAAAAAAATATAGTGAAAGTGTAAGGAAAACCATGTTAAATATTGATTTTTAAAGCAAGAAATGTAATTAACAACAATTTTATTAACACGCAACATTTAAAATATAAGAAATCACATCTCAACATTTGTTTTTTCTTCAAAGTACAGTTAATCAATAGGCATGCACGGAAGTGTGTGTGCGACTGTGACGTAATTTCGTAACTCACGCAGCGCAGCCCGCCATCTTTATAGCTGCTCACCGCATGACGTCAGCATCAGCTGCCTGCTAATAGAGAACTTAACTTTATTCGCGAACTTCACGTTTTAACAAAACACTTGAAATTGTTGTACTGATTCAGAAGGAATCTGCTCTTGTACTGACCGGGGTGGGGGTGGAATCTTCCCCTAAAGTAGCGTGGGATAGAGAAATGCGATAGTAACGGTACATTGTCGCGTCGTCATGAGTTGACCGCCAGCCAAGGTCATGTTGGAAACGCATTGAAGTAGAGGTGGGGAAATTATGCGATAAAAAAAAAATTGAATTTTGTAATCCACAAAAACTGGGGTGGGGAAAATACGCGATGGGGGAAATTATGCGAGTAAATACGGTAATCTCTGATGCTACCAACATAGCCAATCAGTGATCAATAGCCAAACTAAACACAAAGAAATTATGTTCTTTGTTATGAATTTCATTAATGTGCTTAATTTGGACTTAGTTCCATGATTAGAACTCTTTCACCTTTGTTTTGGCTTTTCATCAAATGACTATTAACTGTAATGTTTTCAATAACTCTGAAACGGGGTACTATACTGTCATTGTAAAAGTCTCAAATTTTGTCCACAATTTTATATGTTTCAAGGTGTCTTCCATCTTTTTTAATGTTTCTAGTAAATTCATTGTTGACTGGTGCTAAGTTGAACTAAGTTAATTATGTCTTTTATAAAATGTTCTTTTTTTTACAATTTTATTCTCTGATTATTGATATTTATTAGGTCAGGTTGTGGAGGAAGCAAATGGCTTACTGAATTTGTTATCATTGAAGAATGTGAAAATTGTGAACATCAAAGACCCTACTCCAGGCAAATGGCGAGTTCAAGTGGCCAGTGATTCTGCTCATTCTATTCGATCAACAGGACTCAGTTCACTCAATTTCATTCATGGCTTTTCTATTTCTCCCACTCCAAATTTTGTGGAAACGTACCATCGTCCTCTAAAAGGTAAAAACATACAAGTGATACCAGACATAGAATTTCAGTTGCTTCCAAACGATAGTTTTTTTAATCATCAATAGATTTATTAATAATATAATTTTAAACAACCTTATCTTAAAATTTATATGGAATTTTATTTTTATTTCAACTATTTGTTTACTGTATTTTATGTATCTTTTTGGTGATGTTTATAGAATTCTTTTCCACAGTACAAACCAAGCTATCTGTCACTCAGTTATATCATTTGATTTTCAGATTTTTTTCCCATCCAACAATGTTATGTAATAATATTGATGTGTGGTCGAAATAGAGACTATAGAGACTATGGTCGGCATTCTGGCATAATATACACACATTTATTTACATTTTATTTACAAGTATATATATACAAGGTTGGTGGATACCAAAAACAGGTCAAAGCAATAAAGGCCCGGAGACCAAATTCCCAACGAATGTAAAATACTTAGTTTTGTTGAGATAAATATAAGAATTATCCATCGTAGTTAAAATAACTGCTGCCTTTTGTCCTATCTGCAGTGAGTCTCTATTAGGCCTAAGTTTTACAGTCATTTTTTACATTTTTCTAATTTATTTATGAGAAATTTTGTATTGGGATTTTGAAAAATGTAGAGCTTTTAATTCTTCATATTCAGTAACTAAATATAATTCTATCTAATCTTAGATAAAAAGATTACTATTACAATAAAGATGATATATCATTTATTTAACATTAATTATAGTGATATTTTATTTACTTTGATTCCATTTTCCCAGAAGCATTAAAAAGATCCATCAGCATTTATAAAAATTAATAGTTTTCTCATGTTATTGAATCAGTTCTTGGTTTAATATTTTTGTTATAACATAATCTGTATTATGTTAAAAATTTAATATATTACAATCTTATGATTTTATTTAATAAATGTAATGAAAGAATATTTTCATTTTTCTATAATATTCCAAAAACTGAGAGACAGAAAGGAATTGAACATGTCCTAATTACTTATAATAATTAATAATATTTTTTTATAAATTTTATAATAATTTTTATTGTAATAAGAAGCAGTTTTTAACTTATAAAAAGTTCTGTTGTTTAGTAGTACTTTATTAGAAGAATTAAAGAATATTTTACTTTTAAATCTTATGATTTTTTTTATCAGATTAAATTACTTGAAATCTAATTAAATACAATATTCATTATTAAATGGATTAAAAGCCACACCTTTTAAACATATTTGACAGGTGCTCCAACCCACCTGATTGTAAATGCCACTGATATTGGGCCTTATGGTCATTTTGATCGTGTGGAATTGTTAGACCTCAAAGGAAACACCATTAACACTGTCTCGCTGCACCCTGTTCCAGAAACAAATGGTCTCTTCAATGCCAGTACGTTTGTTCCACCAGATGAATATTTTTATATCAAAGTAAGGAGGATTTATTGTTTTTGTACTATTCCTAAAATTAAGTTCTTAACATTTTTATGACAACAAAATATTTTGAGTGTTTTGTAACAGTTAAGAAAAAAATGTGATTTTTTTTTCTATTTACAATATGTCAAAAATATGTCAAAACTGAAAAAATAAAGTATGTTCTTTATCCATAGGTAATTGGAGAGGATGTGGATGGCAATTTATTTCAGAGAATTTCATCAACAGCTATTAGTGCACAACTTCCAGGTAAATATGTTCTTCGATTAACTATTGCCCATTGTTTGTGTATTAACAGTCTACTGAAATTTTACATTACAAAGAAATGTAATAACTTTAACCTTATCAGTATCCAGATAATAACAACAAACAAGATTGCAAAGAACAACTTAGATTTAGTTATTTGGCACTGAGAAAGTTAAAGGAAAATTATAAAAATCAACATCACTGGTTCTCAAGCTTTTTTGACTTTAACACCCTCAAAAAAATTAAAAAATTAAATTCTGTGCCCCTTGATTTGTACTAAATTTGTTAATTGATATGAGGAGAAAATTTAACTTTCCATCCAGACCAGGAAAACATATCAGTTTCACACATTTCTGTCAGCAAAATTGTATCAAAAGAAGAAGGGGGGGGGGAGGAAACCTGTAAGACTTCAGGTAATACTAATAAGATTAGTACAAATTAAATTAGGTTTAGTTTCAGAATTATCTTTCAAGCTCTCGTTGCTTCTGTCACATCCTTGATATGATAAAAGTTATATCATTTAAACAAAGAATTTACGTGCCTCAAATTCATAGTAAAGTGTGGGAAAAAGACACAGAAATAAAAAAATATCTGAGCATTCATCGATGAGTTTGGGACGGCCCGTTTCGTCCTTTTTAGGGACTCATCAGCCAAACCCACTCACCAGATGAAATGCTCAGATAGTGCAAAAGTAATAAGGGCATCCACATCCACTTCTGGCTGTGGCTTTCCTTCAAAAGAAAACACATTTAAAAAAAAGAAACAAAACAGGTATAATTTCAAATCCTGTCCTGAGAATCTATCAGGCGCAAGGAATTTCAATACAAAAAAAAAACTAAGATTAAACCCAACCTGGTTTATTTAAACAAAGAATTAACGTGCCTCAAATTAAAAGAAAAGAATGGGGAAACAGACACAGAAATAAAAAATATATCATTTAGTTTAAGTATAATTGGCTTATAAACATCTTTGCTTTAACTTCTGATTTATTTCAGTTTGTCACTTATCAACTAGAATTGTCTTTTCAAATTTTTTCATTAAAATCCGTTTGTTTATGTAATAGTAATTGGGCTTAATATTGAAGCTGTATTAGTTGAATTCTTCAGATTTCCTTTACTAATCCTCATACTCAAGCATCCAAGAATAAAATTTCTGTTAACAAAAAAAAAAAGGCTTTTATTCACCAGAAGTAGCGACAGAATAACATATTTTGCCCCAACAGAAAGGTTAACGAGAATGTTCTGGTGATATCAGAAAAGATTTGTAAATGAAATTAAACCAAAACCTTCCTAAAAATAAGACAAACATGTTTACTATTGTCATTTCTGCTGCCCCTCCACCATGAGAAATAAATAATAAAACAGCACAGTTATCAACAAGAAAGATGACAATAGAATCTGATGTAAATTCAAAAGCATTTAAATGGAAAATGTTTTGTTCATAAAAAGATGGTTCACATTTTGCATACATTGCCTGACATAAATCCTATCAATCTTTTTCACATTCAGTCCCAACTGCAATTTACACACATTTTCTTTTATTGCTGAATTGCATTGTTTTATTTCTCTGTCCTCCTCAATATGCAGCAGCTTTGTTATCTGCAGAGCTTCTCTGAGACACCACCAGTAAGTGGTGGTTCAAAAGAAAGCAGAGCTGTGAACTTCCTTCTGGCAGTGTGAAAAATCTGATGTATTTTTGAAACACACTTGATGTTCACAAAATGATTTAGTTCCTGCATCAATCAATCACATGAGTTCCTAAGATAAGCCGTGGTTTCTTTGTTAGACCCTTGTTAGAGACCATTTCTAACCCTATCACCGTTTGGTAAAGACCCTGTTTCAAGTTTCATTCAGTCTTTTAACATTTAATTCAAATTTACAGATGACTACAAGTACAGAAATAAATTTTTCTCTCAATTTTTTTTTTTTTTTATTAATTAATTAAACAATTTTAATTTTTTTTTTTTTTTTGTTTTTTTATTACTATATATGCCATAAATATAAGAGTATACATTTTTAAATGTATTTTTTATCAATTACAGCAATCCCTGAGGTAAATATGAAATCAGAAATTGATGGATATTTTGGTAAACCCGTTACCTTACTCTGCTACGTACAAAGTCTTGTACCATTTTCAGTTCAGTGGTTTCGAGGAAAAAATGCTGAAATTTTAGTCACTGATAAACAGGATTATTCGTAAGTTTTTGAAGATTTCTATTTTATCCATTTTCTCAATTCAAGCATAGTCTCTTTTTTTATGATCATTACCAGTTTTGCATAAATATTAATCTTAAGGATAATTAAACATCATCTACCTTTCTTGCAAATTTAGAGCTGATCTTTTATTAACTACATAAATTTAGACTCTTGTCTCTCATTATACCTTCTAAAGAATATACACTGTGTGATCAAATTGTTATGGCTTCTCCTGGCTCATGGGCTTATCCCACATTCAACCATCACCCGAATAGATAACGCAACTATCTATCTATCTATATATATATATGTATGAGGGCTGTTCAGTAATGAATGATCATAATTTTTTTATGACCCCAAACCTTAAGTCATCCTGAATTTCTGGTGGTCTTTCTCAAAGTAGTCCCATTGATTGCAATGCATTTATCGCAGTGTTAATGCCAGTCATCGAAGACATGCTGGAAGCCATTGCTTGACAGGTCCTTCAGAAGCAACCCTGAAGCTTTCACCAATGCCTGTGAAGATTGAAAATGCCTTCTATGATTTTTTTTTAATTGAGGAAACAGGAAGAAATCACAAGAGGCCACATCTGGACTTTACATGATTTTGGTGAGATACTCCATGACTACATTTGCATGTGAATGAGGGGCTGTGCATTTTCCTGGTGCAGCACCCTGTGGCTTGGAGATGTGGTCGTTTTTATCTGACATGGTCCTTAAGGATCTTCAGTACACTTTTGTAGTACTCTGTTGTTATAGTTGTGTGTGGTTGTATAACATGCTGGTAAATCATCCCTTGAATATCGAAGAATGTGACAAACATAACTGTACCTGCAGATGTGGCCACTTTGGCTTTCTTTGGCATTGGTGATGGAGATTTCTACAGTGAGCTTTGTTGCTTACTCTCAGGGTCAAAAGGATGAAGCCAAGTCTTGTTTTCCAGTTATTATCTTTGAAAGAAACTCTGCATCACCAATGCCAAAGAAAGCCAAAGTGGCCACATCTGCAGGTACAGTTATGTTTGTCACATTCTTCGATATTCAAGGGATGATTTACCAGCATGTTATACAACCACACACAACTATAACAACAGAGTACTACAAAAGTGTACTGAAGATCCTTAAGGACCATGTCAGATAAAAACGACCACATCTCCAAGCCACAGGGTGCTGCACCAGGAAAATGCACAGCCCCTCATTCACATGCAAATGTAGTCATGGAGTATCTCACCAAAATCATGTAAAGTCCAGATGTGGCCTCTTGTGATTTCTTCCTGTTTCCTCAATTAAAAAAAAATCATAGAAGGCATTTTCAATCTTCACAGGCATTGGTGAAAGCTTCAGGGTTGCTTCTGAAGGACCTGTCAAGCAATGGCTTCCAGCATGTCTTCGATGACTGGCATTAACACTGCGATAAATGCATTGCAATCAATGGGACTACTTTGAGAAAGACCACCAGAAATTCAGGATGACTTAAGGTTTGGGGTCATAAAAAAATTATGATCATTCATTACTGAACAGCCCTCATACATATATATATATAGATAGATAGATAGTTGCGTTATCTATTCGGGTGATGGTTGAATGTGGGATAAGCCCATGAGCCAGGAGAAGCCATAACAATTTGATCACACAGTGTATATTCTTTAGAAGGTATAATGAGAGACAAGAGTCTAAATTTATGTAGTTAATAAAAGATCAGCTCTAAATTTGCAAGAAAGGTAGATGATGTTTAATTATCCTTAAGATTAATATTTATGCAAAACTGGTAATGATCATAAAAAAAGAGACTATGCTTGAATTGAGAAAATGGATAAAATAGAAATCTTCAAAAACTTACGAATAATCCTGTTTATCAGTGACTAAAATTTCAGCATTTTTTCCTCGAAACCACTGAACTGAAAATGGTACAAGACTTTGTACGTAGCAGAGTAAGGTAACGGGTTTACCAAAATATCCATCAATTTCTGATTTCATATTTACCTCAGGGATTGCTGTAATTGATAAAAAATACATTTAAAAATGTATACTCTTATATTTATGGCATATATAGTAATAAAAAAACAAAAAAAAAAAAAAAATTAAAATTGTTTAATTAATTAATAAAAAAAAAAAAAAATTGAGAGAAAAATTTATTTCTGTACTTGTAGTCATCTGTAAATTTGAATTAAATGTTAAAAGACTGAATGAAACTTGAAACAGGGTCTTTACCAAACGGTGATAGGGTTAGAAATGGTCTCTAACAAGGGTCTAACAAAGAAACCACGGCTTATCTTAGGAACTCATGTGATTGATTGATGCAGGAACTAAATCATTTTGTGAACATCAAGTGTGTTTCAAAAATACATCAGATTTTTCACACTGCCAGAAGGAAGTTCACAGCTCTGCTTTCTTTTGAACCACCACTTACTGGTGGTGTCTCAGAGAAGCTCTGCAGATAACAAAGCTGCTGCATATTGAGGAGGACAGAGAAATAAAACAATGCAATTCAGCAATAAAAGAAAATGTGTGTAAATTGCAGTTGGGACTGAATGTGAAAAAGATTGATAGGATTTATGTCAGGCAATGTATGCAAAATGTGAACCATCTTTTTATGAACAAAACATTTTCCATTTAAATGCTTTTGAATTTACATCAGATTCTATTGTCATCTTTCTTGTTGATAACTGTGCTGTTTTATTATTTATTTCTCATGGTGGAGGGGCAGCAGAAATGACAATAGTAAACATGTTTGTCTTATTTTTAGGAAGGTTTTGGTTTAATTTCATTTACAAATCTTTTCTGATATCACCAGAACATTCTCGTTAACCTTTCTGTTGGGGCAAAATATGTTATTCTGTCGCTACTTCTGGTGAATAAAAGCCTTTTTTTTTTTGTTAACAGAAATTTTATTCTTGGATGCTTGAGTATGAGGATTAGTAAAGGAAATCTGAAGAATTCAACTAATACAGCTTCAATATTAAGCCCAATTACTATTACATAAACAAACGGATTTTAATGAAAAAATTTGAAAAGACAATTCTAGTTGATAAGTGACAAACTGAAATAAATCAGAAGTTAAAGCAAAGATGTTTATAAGCCAATTATACTTAAACTAAATGATATATTTTTTATTTCTGTGTCTGTTTCCCCATTCTTTTCTTTTAATTTGAGGCACGTTAATTCTTTGTTTAAATAAACCAGGTTGGGTTTAATCTTAGTTTTTTTTTTGTATTGAAATTCCTTGCGCCTGATAGATTCTCAGGACAGGATTTGAAATTATACCTGTTTTGTTTCTTTTTTTTAAATGTGTTTTCTTTTGAAGGAAAGCCACAGCCAGAAGTGGATGTGGATGCCCTTATTACTTTTGCACTATCTGAGCATTTCATCTGGTGAGTGGGTTTGGCTGATGAGTCCCTAAAAAGGACGAAACGGGCCGTCCCAAACTCATCGATGAATGCTCAGATATTTTTTTATTTCTGTGTCTTTTTCCCACACTTTACTATGAATTTGAGGCACGTAAATTCTTTGTTTAAATGATATAACTTTTATCATATCAAGGATGTGACAGAAGCAACGAGAGCTTGAAAGATAATTCTGAAACTAAACCTAATTTAATTTGTACTAATCTTATTAGTATTACCTGAAGTCTTACAGGTTTCCTCCCCCCCCCCTTCTTCTTTTGATACAATTTTGCTGACAGAAATGTGTGAAACTGATATGTTTTCCTGGTCTGGATGGAAAGTTAAATTTTCTCCTCATATCAATTAACAAATTTAGTACAAATCAAGGGGCACAGAATTTAATTTTTTAATTTTTTTGAGGGTGTTAAAGTCAAAAAAGCTTGAGAACCAGTGATGTTGATTTTTATAATTTTCCTTTAACTTTCTCAGTGCCAAATAACTAAATCTAAGTTGTTCTTTGCAATCTTGTTTGTTGTTATTATCTGGATACTGATAAGGTTAAAGTTATTACATTTCTTTGTAATGTAAAATTTCAGTAGACTGTTAATACACAAACAATGGGCAATAGTTAATCGAAGAACATATTTACCTGGAAGTTGTGCACTAATAGCTGTTGATGAAATTCTCTGAAATAAATTGCCATCCACATCCTCTCCAATTACCTATGGATAAAGAACATACTTTATTTTTTCAGTTTTGACATATTTTTGACATATTGTAAATAGAAAAAAAAATCACATTTTTTTCTTAACTGTTACAAAACACTCAAAATATTTTGTTGTCATAAAAATGTTAAGAACTTAATTTTAGGAATAGTACAAAAACAATAAATCCTCCTTACTTTGATATAAAAATATTCATCTGGTGGAACAAACGTACTGGCATTGAAGAGACCATTTGTTTCTGGAACAGGGTGCAGCGAGACAGTGTTAATGGTGTTTCCTTTGAGGTCTAACAATTCCACACGATCAAAATGACCATAAGGCCCAATATCAGTGGCATTTACAATCAGGTGGGTTGGAGCACCTGTCAAATATGTTTAAAAGGTGTGGCTTTTAATCCATTTAATAATGAATATTGTATTTAATTAGATTTCAAGTAATTTAATCTGATAAAAAAAATCATAAGATTTAAAAGTAAAATATTCTTTAATTCTTCTAATAAAGTACTACTAAACAACAGAACTTTTTATAAGTTAAAAACTGCTTCTTATTACAATAAAAATTATTATAAAATTTATAAAAAAATATTATTAATTATTATAAGTAATTAGGACATGTTCAATTCCTTTCTGTCTCTCAGTTTTTGGAATATTATAGAAAAATGAAAATATTCTTTCATTACATTTATTAAATAAAATCATAAGATTGTAATATATTAAATTTTTAACATAATACAGATTATGTTATAACAAAAATATTAAACCAAGAACTGATTCAATAACATGAGAAAACTATTAATTTTTATAAATGCTGATGGATCTTTTTAATGCTTCTGGGAAAATGGAATCAAAGTAAATAAAATATCACTATAATTAATGTTAAATAAATGATATATCATCTTTATTGTAATAGTAATCTTTTTATCTAAGATTAGATAGAATTATATTTAGTTACTGAATATGAAGAATTAAAAGCTCTACATTTTTCAAAATCCCAATACAAAATTTCTCATAAATAAATTAGAAAAATGTAAAAAATGACTGTAAAACTTAGGCCTAATAGAGACTCACTGCAGATAGGACAAAAGGCAGCAGTTATTTTAACTACGATGGATAATTCTTATATTTATCTCAACAAAACTAAGTATTTTACATTCGTTGGGAATTTGGTCTCCGGGCCTTTATTGCTTTGACCTGTTTTTGGTATCCACCAACCTTGTATATATATACTTGTAAATAAAATGTAAATAAATGTGTGTATATTATGCCAGAATGCCGACCATAGTCTCTATAGTCTCTATTTCGACCACACATCAATATTATTACATAACATTGTTGGATGGGAAAAAAATCTGAAAATCAAATGATATAACTGAGTGACAGATAGCTTGGTTTGTACTGTGGAAAAGAATTCTATAAACATCACCAAAAAGATACATAAAATACAGTAAACAAATAGTTGAAATAAAAATAAAATTCCATATAAATTTTAAGATAAGGTTGTTTAAAATTATATTATTAATAAATCTATTGATGATTAAAAAAACTATCGTTTGGAAGCAACTGAAATTCTATGTCTGGTATCACTTGTATGTTTTTACCTTTTAGAGGACGATGGTACGTTTCCACAAAATTTGGAGTGGGAGAAATAGAAAAGCCATGAATGAAATTGAGTGAACTGAGTCCTGTTGATCGAATAGAATGAGCAGAATCACTGGCCACTTGAACTCGCCATTTGCCTGGAGTAGGGTCTTTGATGTTCACAATTTTCACATTCTTCAATGATAACAAATTCAGTAAGCCATTTGCTTCCTCCACAACCTGACCTAATAAATATCAATAATCAGAGAATAAAATTGTAAAAAAAAGAACATTTTATAAAAGACATAATTAACTTAGTTCAACTTAGCACCAGTCAACAATGAATTTACTAGAAACATTAAAAAAGATGGAAGACACCTTGAAACATATAAAATTGTGGACAAAATTTGAGACTTTTACAATGACAGTATAGTACCCCGTTTCAGAGTTATTGAAAACATTACAGTTAATAGTCATTTGATGAAAAGCCAAAACAAAGGTGAAAGAGTTCTAATCATGGAACTAAGTCCAAATTAAGCACATTAATGAAATTCATAACAAAGAACATAATTTCTTTGTGTTTAGTTTGGCTATTGATCACTGATTGGCTATGTTGGTAGCATCAGAGATTACCGTATTTACTCGCATAATTTCCCCCATCGCGTATTTTCCCCACCCCAGTTTTTGTGGATTACAAAATTCAATTTTTTTTTTATCGCATAATTTCCCCACCTCTACTTCAATGCGTTTCCAACATGACCTTGGCTGGCGGTCAACTCATGACGACGCGACAATGTACCGTTACTATCGCATTTCTCTATCCCACGCTACTTTAGGGGAAGATTCCACCCCCACCCCGGTCAGTACAAGAGCAGATTCCTTCTGAATCAGTACAACAATTTCAAGTGTTTTGTTAAAACGTGAAGTTCGCGAATAAAGTTAAGTTCTCTATTAGCAGGCAGCTGATGCTGACGTCATGCGGTGAGCAGCTATAAAGATGGCGGGCTGCGCTGCGTGAGTTACGAAATTACGTCACAGTCGCACACACACTTCCGTGCATGCCTATTGATTAACTGTACTTTGAAGAAAAAACAAATGTTGAGATGTGATTTCTTATATTTTAAATGTTGCGTGTTAATAAAATTGTTGTTAATTACATTTCTTGCTTTAAAAATCAATATTTAACATGGTTTTCCTTACACTTTCACTATATTTTTTTTCCTCAAATTGAAAAACATCGCGTAATTTCCCCACCCCCCTTTTTTTTGTCAAAATATTGATGAAAAAAAAGGGGAAATTTTGCGAGTAAATACGGTAAATACTTTTCCTAACTACTTTCTCGTGGTTCAACATTACAGAGCACATCAATATATCACTTGAAGCTTAAAATGGAAAATGTGGTCTTTCCATTCTGAGCAAAGCAACAGGAAGCAGAAAGTGAATTAACTCTGCACCACCCAATTAGTAAATTTGCAAGAAAAAAATGTAAAGGCTTAGAAATTTATGTATTTAAAATCAACGGATATCTCTGTCCATGACAGAAATCACTGTTCCTCTACTCTTAAGACCTTGGTGTTTTTGATACCAGGGTGGATCGAAAAGTAACGCACAAAAATTTTTTTCTGCCTTGGTATTGCAGCTAGAATGATGAAATTTCACCAAGATATAGTTTGAAGTTTTCACTACAGATTCTAATTTGTTTTCATGTGCAGCTCTAGTGGGGGAATCCTGAACTATGCAACAGTGATGGCACGCATGTTACTGTCGTCAACTTGTGAAGAGCAGCGAAGTGTAGTGCGATTTTTGTGGGCCAAAGGGCATAAACCGTTTATGTTATGGCATTTATGGAGACGATTGTATGGGCCGTAGCAATGTCTCCAGGTGGTATCAATTCTTCAAAGAGGGCCGTGTGAGCCTTTGTGATTCGCCACTTTCAGGAAGGCGGTAACAGCTGTAACCCCGCAGAATGTCAGAGCCACTGATGCGGCAATTTTGAACGACCGGCGTGTGCAACTGTGAACCTTATCTCAGCAGTTCAACATTTCCTACAGTCCGGTGTACGATATTGTTCATGATATACTGAAATTTCGTAAAGTTAGTGCTCGCTGGTGCTTAAGAACCTGACAGACGACCACAAGGGCCAGCGAATGATGACAAGCTTGGATCACTTAACGCGTTACATCGCAGAAGGGCATGACTTTCTGGAAGGAATCGTCACTGGTGATGAGTCGTAGGCGTACCACTATACGCCCGAAACAAAGCAGGCCTCAAAGGAGTGGAAACATGATGCTTCCCCAGTAATGAAAAAATTCAAAGTGACTCATTCTGCTAGGAAAGTGCTTCTGACAGTGTTCTGGGATATCCATGGTGTTTTATTGGTGTACTTTGCTGAACACGGAACCACTGTGAATGCTGCAGCCACACTAAAACTTTGGTAAAGTTGCGTCGTGCCCTTTGTGACAAACACCATAACATTAATGCTGACGATGTCAAACTTCTTCATGACAATGCTCGCCCCCATGTTGCGGCTTCGGTTCGTGAGAAAATCAACAAATGTGCTGAGAAAGTTGGCGACTATGTAGAAAAGTAGCTAAAAGATGTAAGTTCATTTGTGTTTTTGTTTTGTTTTTTTTACCTATTAAACTTTTTTGACAAAAAAATTATTCTGCGTTACTTTTTGATCCACCCTCATATATTAAAACTCTAATCTAAGGATGTGCTTTTTGATAGGAGATAGTCTAAATAAAATAAAAATATTTTTGAATTGATGCAATCATATTTATAGTCATGGTTAATAACTCTTGGAAGTTGCTACTAATTTAATTGCAAATTAATGTGACCTTGTTGTCTGTCATTTCTGACTTTACAAGTTTGCTTTACATTCCATGATGATGGGAATGAAATGTGTATTTCAATTGAATGCAAGTTTTTTCTTTTGTCCATAATTTCAAAAGTGCAAACATAAAGCAAAACCAAATAAATCTGAAGAAAACTGAATACAAAACATAATAAAATAAAACAAAACAATAACAATAAAATGAACATCTTGAATTGTTGAAGATGAATAAAATGAACAAAAACAGACAGTTAGTATTAAGTTCACTTCAGAATCAGGAACTGATACAACATATAGGAAACACAACAAAACAAAATCCCTGGACACAGGGAGGGACGCTTAATAATTAGTTCCCATCTTCTTATTAATTCATTTCATTCATCTTCACCAATACAGTAACTACATTTTCTTCTTTTCTGTACTATTTTATTATTAGACATTAATCCTCTACTACAATAATGAAAGTTCAATCAAAACTAACCGTGAGGATCTATAAGTCGAATGAAAGGGTTATCTCCTGATACAGATACTGTGAATTCTCTCAAACTTGAATCCACCAATAACTCAATGTCATGTGAAAACTGTTTGTCATGATCCAATGCAATCAAGTTTACTTTTCTGGCCTGAAGCGAAACACGTACAAAGTTCAACACCTGTAATTAAAAAACAATTTCAGCAAATTAAACAAGCAAAAAAAAAAAAAAGTTACAATAAAACATCTTGAAGCTTGAGTAATAACATATATAAAATAAAAATTTTCTATCAAATTAATAACTATTAGTTTTTTTAAGTTTTTTGATAATTTTAATTTAGGAAAATTTTGTAGCATAATGGTTATATCACCTGAACAATATAGGAAACACTTATAACTTAAAAAAAAATCAAAGGTAAATTTGGGTGATGAACCCTAATAAGGCTGAAACAGCTGTCACGGATTCCCCAGATGACGGCTCAGGGTGCAAAAACCTATTTTATTTTGGTTTGTGCACTTTTTGAGTTAATTTTTGAATTTATTTTTTGCAAGTTAATCTTTATTTCTTCTTGAGTACAAGAAGAATGTTTAAAAAAAATGTTTAAAAGAAAAATTTCATTTAACAATCATTTCTTTAAGTCAGTGGTACCCAACCTTTCGTAATATGGGGGCCAAAATTGACTTTGCTGTGAATCTCGCGGACCACAATGTGGCGGAATCTCCTATTCAACAACCAAAAAAAAAAAAAAAAACAGGAATAAAACAGCGGGTTACATGTAACACCTTCGTGGGCCGTAGGTTCGGCACCACTGCTTTAAGAAGTTGGAAATTATTTATATTACTTTATAGTCAATGTTTGTCTTTAGTTCAAGAAGTTTGCATTTTTTTTCTATGAAATACTTATCTCACTTAAAATCTTTCTAAATACCAAGCTGATTTAGTCTGTCATTCATCGAACTGCTTACAAAGTGCTGACTCTAGTCACTAACCCTCTATTGCTATCTAAAGTCTCCCACCACTTCCAGTCCTGTAGCTGCCTATAGTATTTTTCAAAAAAGAAGGGTTTGCCATATATGGTCATTATGTAGCGATCGATTTTGTCTGGATTAAACGTCACCAGTCATGACGTCATCAACTTGACTTCCGAGCAGTCTTCTCAAGATGGCATCGTATTGTGATCGCATAAGCGTGACCAAGAAAGGACAAACTTAGTATAGCCAAGCAAGGAGAATAGAGTGGAACGTTTTTAATTAATAATAACAAGAATGTAAAAATGTATTCGTAACTGTAGAAAGTATAAAACCAGAATAATTTTCGTAATGTTTATAAGATTCAGTTACGGATTTTAGCAACAGACGGCGCTCTTACATCTTGGAAACATCAATCCATAAGGAAATTACGTCATCAAATGCTCTTCTTTCATGAACTGAACTGTAGAGCTCTTGTAAATGTTTTCTGAACTGTTTCACAGCACAGCAGGAAAAACTGAGACAGTCATATTGAAATTTCAAAAAGAACAAGTTAACAGATTTCCCATCTGTTGCAACTTCAAGATGGAAATACAATGGAAGATTAATGGAAACTATTGAATATAAATACGATTATATTCATTCTATATCTGTTCGAATCCGTTATAGAAAACAAGATATAGTTGCATGTCACCCTTTTAAATACTCATATGGTAAGATCCTAGAAAAAGTTGTTGTTTTGGCTCCTACTGGCCTGATTTTCACCAAAATTACAACACAAATTTCTTTGCATCTAAACAATCTACTAACGTTTCAGCTTTACAGTACTAACGGTTTTTGAATCATCTTGATCACAGACAAACAGGTTAATTAATGAACAGCTTTTTGACCCTTGTTCCTTTTACCTATTGGTTCAATTGAAATTAACAGGCACTTCCTTATAACAACTGCATCTCAATTTTTCAAATTTCTAGGATGTACAGTCTTTGAATTATAGCATCAAAAACAGATGGACAGGCAGGAGTGCTTCGATGTAAAACTGAAATTTAAAAACCTTTTGCTCGAATCCTTTTTCTCTTCTATGAACTTTACAAAAGTAAAATCTACAACACTGACAGCATTTCACAGTTTCGAGTTGATTCAGAGGCGGATTTACACTTTCGCCGCCTATGGGCAATGCCAGATTTGCCACCCTTCCTCCTGAACCCCTCCTGTCTGAATACATCACTAGTAAACTATACTGATGTTTATGTTCAGTTTTGAGCTAAGTTACTGATAATTTACAACTCGTCTATTCGTTACAATTTACTTACTCAGAGTATGAAAAAAAAATATATATATAAAAATAGATAGGCCCATAATGATGCATTCCTTTCCTTAAGTACACATCCTAAAAATATGTTATTAAAAGTTGTTTAACAGAAAATTAAGCATCAAAGTTAATTTAAATAATTGGAATATATTTCGTATATAACAGTCGCAGAAGATATGTATTAGAAAGTAAATAACGTCACTGTCAGACTGTCCCCCGACACCTCCCACGCCTGAGCACTCCAATGCAACATCTACCCCCTTCCACTTCAAACCTACGGTCACAAGTCATCACTCACCCGATTTCCTAGGATATACACTCAAAGCCAAAAATATGCTCTGTTTGCAAATACTGTACAGATACATCAAAAAAGCCAGGAAATGTCTGTTTCTTTTTATGTTTCCTCATTTTCTGCTTGTAATACGACACTTATATTTTTGAATAGAATATTAATATTATTGGATTTTTTTTTTTCCCTATTTTTTTGCCGCTTAAAAGTTGCTGGGCTGTCAGTCTATTCTAAAGTATAGGAACTCAAAAGCCGTTGTGAAGCACTGTAATTGGTTTACTAATCCCTATCCCTACCTTGTTTAATTTATATAAATTATATTGATTAAGGACCTGCTTTTAATTACATCAGTCATTAAAAAAATTACTTTTTTTTTCAAAATTGTATCATTCAAAATTAGTTGAATTTTTTTAGCAGGACTCATGTAGGAAATTTTGATTTGTTTAAAAATTCATAGCAGTTATACCAGAAAATTCTAGAACTTCAAAATTATATTTCGGTTAAATTCCTATTAGAACTTGATTTCCTGAAAGTTTTAGGTTTTTTGAAGCTCCCCTAACAGAGATATAATTAAAATCTGAATATTGCGTTTTTCGCAATTTTGCAATAGGCCTATTAGTGATCTCATTACAAGAGAAGGATAAAAATATAAGGAATGATTTTTTTGGCTAATAACTCTCCTGGCACAGGCCAACGTAAGATAAAAGTTGGAAGTCTTTCCCCTTCATACTATAATTAAAATCTGAAAACTGCATTTTTCGCAAATTGATGCCCAAATTTCAGATTAGCTTTAATGGAGGTTATTCTAGGAAATCTCGCAGAATCTTGATTCTTTGCATAATGTGGATGTATAAATATCAAGTGAGATCTGTAGTAAGAGAAAGTATTCAATGTATGAATTGAGAAAGAGTAATTATGAAGATTAAGAAATAAAAAACAAACAATGAATTTCAAAGATTAAATATTGAATCAAAAGGTTTCAAATGTTGCATATATCAGAAGAATAATAATATTTCATATACTTAATGTACAGTTAATCAGAATTAAATTATTTTAAATTCTTTATATTTTGCGCAAGTTAAGTATGAATTAATTCTTTAAATAAGTTAACGTTGAGTACCAGTATCTTCCTGGAGGTTTAGGCGGACGGGACACTATATAGAAGATATTCCATTGTTTTGTATAACACTTTATTGATACTATTTATAGACAACGCATTACTCTAAAAACCATGACTAATTTTGGTTATCTACAAAACAACCCCATTGAAAAACATAAGTTTATGTAAGTTCTGTCTTTTTCCTTTCTGTCGCCAGTAGACAGCCAAAATTTTGGGGCTTGACACCACCCTCAGCGATGTTGACATCCGACAGCAGTCTGTTCAGCTCCTCGTCCTTCCGGATAGCCAACTGCAAGTAGGGAGGGATGATCGCTTCATCTTGGCATTATGAGCTACATTGCCAGCTAAGCAAGCTCGAGTCAGGGCCGCGCCAAGTGGGTCTGCCAGGGTGCACGGCACCCGGGCGGCACGTTTTGGGGGGCGGCGGGCGGCAAATAATTTAGTGTAGAAATACTAATGGAAAGAAAATATATGCAAAATATGTAATTATATATATATATATATATATATGTATTTTAAATGAAAAATATTAAATTTAGGCTAAAATAAATTTAGCTTATTAGGGGCGGCAACTTTTGCCTGGCACCCCGGCGCTAACATAACACTTGGCGCGGCTCTGGCTCGAGTACTTCGACTGTCAAATATTCCCAAACGGCGGCCAGATAAACTGTACCTCCCATACCCATTCGCTGGTAATATTTTCGTTCTCGGAGATGGCGGTGAATACGAATGACGGGGAAAAGAAGCCCAGCCTTATTGAAATGGGACTTCCTCTTTCCTTTAGCTGTATCTCCTGCATTCAGTCCAGACATCGTTAGTTTGTTTGTTTCGTTGCTATAGCAGCCGATGTTCTGAAAGATTAAACTTCGAAATTTTGCAAAAATTAGTCAGTGAGTGCATTACGTTCAACAAGCACAGTCCTATGATCCTCCTAATTCTTGCTATCACGTGATATTGTTGCTAATAATTCAGACTAGGAATTATTCAGTTGAAATAGATCAATAAATAAAGCATTACTAAACTGAAACTAATCACACAATTCCCGTGACATCGTTTTGTTTTCATTAACTGGGATTTAAATTAGAAAGTAAGAATAATTAAATATTTAATTCATAGAAAGCTTAAGAATAATACACAGCGTAGGCCTACATGGATCACGAACTCAAAATAGAACAAACTGACATTTCCAAACAGTTTTTCGTAAAATTTAGTTAGAATTTCTGATTATAAATATTATAATAGAACTTACTCTCACAGCTCAAATGATTTTTTTTAAATCTCAAAGCACTATAACTTGGAAAGAAAAATACAATTTAAAATATTAAAAAAAAAAAAAAAGTTTAAATACGTATTCAATATCTTAGACTCCAAAATTATTTTAACACTGTGGACTGTAATGACGCGTTGACAATCTATTTCACTTCACATTGTTTATTGAAAGGCATATTTTTAACTTCAGATGAAAATTAGACTGGGCTTATTTCATTTAAACCCTGGTATCCATGAATTGTGATTTGATCACGTGATTAGTACAAAAAGCTGTTTTGTGAATTAATCTAATTCTTAATCTAACAAAGAACAGATAATCCAACACCTCTGGCAACAGATGCTTCGAAGCTTCAAAACTTATTATCAGAGGCGGATTTACATTTTTGCCGCCTATGGGCTACGCCAGATTTGTCGCCCTGCTTCCTCCTGACCCTCCTGTCTGAATATATCACCACTAAACTATACTGATGTTTATGTTTAGTTTTGAGCTAAGTTACTGATAATTTACAACTCGTCTATTCGTTAAAATTTACTTACTCAGAGAATGAAAAAAAAAAAATACGTAAATATTTAGGCCCATAATGATGCATTCCTAAAGTACACATTCAAAAAATATGTTGTAAAAAGCTGTTTAACAGAAAATTAAAAAATCAAAGTTATTTATATAATTGGAATATATTTCGTACATAACAGTCACAGAAGATATGTATTAGGAAGTAAATACAGGTATACCGTCACTGTCAGACAGTCCCCCGCCGCCTCCCACGCCTGAGTACTCCAATAAAACATCTACCCCTTTCCACTTCAAACCTACAGCCACAGTCATCACTCGCCCGATTTCCCGAGATATACATTCAAAGCCAAAAATATGCTTTGTCGCATATACTGTCCG